>SNQJ01S0003474.1:147967-161639 GCA_010110895.2 Picea sitchensis
ATTCAATATTCAATATTATCTTTGTTTATAAAACTTAATATTCAATGTAACACTATATAATGTTTTATTAAACTATTTAAATTCAATGCAATTCATTATACTCTTATTTAATAAGTTTTATTAAATTATTTAAATTCAATGTATTATTAAATAATATATTATTTAATATAGATAATTAGTTATAAGTTTAAATCTAGAGGGGTAAAATATCTATATCTTCTTATATAGATTTTAGCAATCAAATAATTGCCATCTTATAAATAAAAAAGTCTCATACACTAATTTAAAATTTAAGTTGGTCTTAACCTTAAAATTAAATAATTATTATTATTATTATTATTAAAACTAAATCAATTAACTTTATATTATAAAAAGAAACATTTACAAAATTTCAAAATGTAAATTTAAATATCTATTATCATGAACTATAGATTGAATATTACAAAATTGTTAACATATCTATATATCATTATCTACCTATATAAATATAGATTGAATATTACAAAATTGTTAAGACATCTACCTGTGTATAAATTCTAAATTCATGAACTAATCTCCTTCTCCACCTCTTATGCCACCTCACTAAGTTAAATGGAGTTACCTCTTATGCCACCTCACTAAGTTAAGTGGAGTTAGACTCCATATAGTTATAATTACACACTACATGTGTAAATTCATGAAGTAATCTCCTTGTCCACCTCTTATGCCACCTCACTAAGTTAAGTGGAGTTAGACTCCATATAGTTATAATTAGACACTACATGTGTAAATTCATGAACTAATCTCCTTATCCACCTCGTATTCTAGCTCACTTAGTTAAGTGGAGTTAGACTCCATATAGTTAGACACTAGTTAATGTTCAGTTATTTATAACATTCGGTTTGGATCCATTACCTTGTTTTAATTTATATAACACATATGAATACTGGAAGATGGAAGATCTGAAAATGCAATCTTATGTAAACTTAAATTTAGGAGTAGGAGTAGGAGTAATATAAAGAGGGTGTTGTCTAACTGTTCTATGAAATGGTTTTTTTAGTTGGAAGATAGCTACATAAATTTACACAAAATTATTACTTTTTGTTATTTAAAATTCATTTATGAATATTATAATGAATTCAGTATGATGAAAAATTCTTGAAATATTCTCATGATATAAAAATAATCACTTAAATTTATTAATCTAACAATTTCCTACCTAATTTTGAGCCAAGGCTTGATGCCCAGAATGGTGCCTTTGGATCTTCATGCATCTCGTCTTTGTATTCTTCTTTGGTAAGGAACATGCATGTTGCGGGGAACTACCTCGTGTGTCTATCAAAATAGTACACATTTCTCATTACTTATAAATGTTAGGTGTCAGGCATTCTCTCGTACAACCTAAATAGAGAAATGGAGAGCATCCATTGCACACGATTCACACACAGAAAATGGTTTGTATTTCCCACTCACACAGATACATTACTTGTATATATAGTTGGAGTGAGATCCAACTAATTCTAATCTAGAGATTTAGGTTGAGAGAATATCTCAACAATCTCCTACGAAACCTCAAGCCAATCCCAAAACTTAGCACAAAGCATTAATGTGAGCATTATCTCTAACACCCCCCTTTAATGCTTACATTAAAAAAACTTACAATACTGAAATCATGATTACAAAATTTGTCATGTCTTTGTCTCACTGGTCCTCATACACACTTACACCCATCTCTGAACTTCATAGATACACTCTTTCTCTCCCATCATCTTCGATCTACCACTTTATACATCACAGATAAAACTGCTTCTTACCGTCTTTGACGTTCTTTGTACAACCGACGCTTCTGGACTTCCCGAAGGGCAATATTGATACTGAACCATCCTATGGATACACTTCCATCTACGAATATTTTGATTGGCTATCCACAGTATCTAGGAGAATGATCTGGATACTGAATGTCTTCAGTAGTCAATTTGGATACTGAATGTCTTCAGTAGTCAATTTCACAACTTGACCTTACATAAAAATAATCGTAACTCATGATCTTGAAGTACCGAAGTACAACAAGTTCCACCAACATTTGACAATGTAGACATAATCAAATTAATGATTTATTCTCTCGGTACTGAAGAAAGTTGTGAATCACTAATTGAAATTATATCACTCTATTCAATAATTGGTTCTACAACATATAATTTTACAAACATAATACTTTCAAAATAATTATTATAATTATTGCTATAGTTGCCTCTCTTTTCTTCGGATGGACTCCCGGTCACAATGCTTTGAATGGCCATTAATTATGTCACAACCACCATTCATATAAAAAAAATATCAAATAAAACACATAGGCAGCGATCCACGCTGGTCTCCTTGCACTCGTTGATCTCCAAAATGTCTTTCATTATTTCATTATTCAGATTCTCAAGTTTCCATACATCAATTTCCACCCCCAAGTCATTTTTGCACTCGTTGATCTCCAAAATGTCTTTGATTATTTCATTATTCAGATTCTCAAGTTTCCATACATCAATTTCCACCCCCAAGTCATTTTATTTGGGTATTCATTGAATATAGCGTTGTTCTTTCAAATCGATTTCACCTAAAAGTATTTGTATGAAAAAAAATCTCATTCCTCTGAGAAAGAAACAAATACCATAAAACAAATACCATAGTACAGGTTAGACATAGACATGATGCTTTCAGTGGATCTGCACGTTTCAACGATTCAGCAGCACACTCTCACGGATAAACCAACAGATTTGGTTTTTTTAATCTTGGAATGGTGGCGCCTCCTTTCTCACTGGACAACGGACAACTAACACAAATGGACTCACTGGACAGCGAACGGATGGATTGTGAATCCTTCTCAGGTCGATTTTCTCCAAAGCAACAATATGGCATATAGATCCTCCTCCAATCTGGGCAGCGAAGTCTCTCTACGCACAAAACTCAACACACAAGAAATTACTCACAAAAATACACTCTTGTCTCCTATATATTTACAGAGAATCAACAATTACAGCTCTCACATCTTCCTCTTCCTTTCTCTATTACGTGAGGGATTTAAGTCAGTATAGGCTATGATACCAAAATAGAGAAATGGAGAGCATCTATTGTACATGATTCACACACAAAAAATAGTTTGTATTGCCCACTCACACAAATACATTACATGTATATATACTTGGAGTAAGATCCAACTAATTCTAATCTTGGAGATTTAGGTTGAGAAAATATCTCAACACTCTTCTACAAAACCTCAAATCAATGGCCAAACTTAGCATATTTAATATGAAAATTATCTTTAACAAACCTAACTTCCATCTTCAGCCAAAAAATATATTTGAAAACAAATCACTTTTGGTTGTCTTTCGTGCGAATTTTTCCTTCATCCCAATTTGAAAATCCATTTACCAGTTAATTTGATAGTTTTTATGGAGAGAAGAAAATTAGGTTGAAGTTGTGACAACGGTGAGTAATCTTTTTTAGTTTTTTAAAGTGTAATATTTTCCTTAAATATTAAATCTTAAAGTTAACTTAAATTTGTTTTCATTTTATTAAAAATATCAAATCATTTAAGGCATACTCCTTTTTAATGTGTAAAAAACTAAATTTTAAAATTAACTTAAATTTATTTTCATTTTATTAAAAATATCAAATTTTTAGAAATTCAGGAGGAAATGTGCATCATAAGAGATTTTATCCCTCTTGACATATGATAGATCTCGAGTTAAGATGGATTTATGGTTGTTATATGAAGTTCATGTTGTAGTAAACACACTATCTTTTATGCCAAAAATTGTAGTAAACATATTATCTTTTCCACCAAAAATCTAACAACAATGGAGTAGAAATTAAACATAGGGGAAGTCTTACCATGATAAAAAAGAATCCATGTATGTTGGGAAAATGTCTTTAGAAAATACATATTATACTACATTATCATCAACCACACATGAGATATTTCATTCCATTAGCATCAACCACACATGAGATAAATTCCATTCAGAACCCTATTACCCATAATCCTAATTTACTCCTAATCCTATTTCACTTTTAATGATTGCTCTTGTTCTAGTGAATAAAGAAGCCCTCTTCCCCCATAACTATGAGATAAGACTATGTATGGTTTAATTCATCACTTTATTATTAATCAGTGTATCAACTATGTGGATTGTGATGTGCCCTATATCAACTGTGGTGCCCTTATCCTTTGTTTCCCATACTAATGGGCAGATCACTCCAACCATGATGGGAACTTGACTACCTACATGCTCCAAATCAATGTGAAACTCTATAAATTCACCTCAAATCCTCCCCTCATCTCTCACCTCATAAAAACTGCATTCATTGTTCATTAGGTTAATCTCAACAAATGCTTAACCTTATGTGTGGTTCAACATTGTAAGAAAGATAATGTTGATTAAATTCCACCCCTAGTCCACGAGCATTATTGGATATCTACACCAAATATATCTTTGAGGAACCATATGGGATAGCACCCACTCAGAAAATATAGTATTGTGTTGACCTTGTACCCGACGCCACTCATCCCAACTACCATTGTTTCTCCTCCATTGAGCATGTTGAGTTTGGGAAAGAATTTCAAACCCTCATTAATGAAGGAAAAATTCAACCTCCTATGTCTCCTTATGGGCCTCCAACATTTATTATTCTCTATTCCCAAGAAGGATAAATATGATTGGATACTTATCATATATTATCAGGCCCTCAATAAAATCACAATCACAGTGAATAATCAATTACCCTTTCCTTGTATCAATGAACTCCTAGATCAATTGAAATGTGTGTGTTGTTTCATCAATATGAACCCAGCCTTTAGTTATCATCAAGTGCACAAGAAATATTGTGATTTCCAAAAAACAACGTTTAAAGCCAAGTTTGGTATGTCTAAATGACTTGTGATAACCTTTGGCCTCACAATTGCTCCAACCACTTTATGAAACTCATTAATGACAATTTACATCTATAACTAGGGAAATTTTTTGTGATCTACTTACTTGGAATTCTCATATTTAATGATCGAGATTGTATCATCATACACTTTGTCATCTATATTGGTACTTTCTAGGTGAGAAAAATTGGAGGAATCGGCCTGCAGGGCCATTTTAACAGCAGATTAGTGGTAGGTCCCAGTTTGAAAAATTAGGGTCCTAAACCTTTCAAATCCATTTTGGGGCATAAAATGGAATTTTTTGACATCCCCAACCACCCCAGGCTGGGCCACATCACTCCATAAAACCCTTTGATAAAGTTTTGATACCACATTGTAATGCACATGGTCTCCTTCTAAGTCTCGCCACCACCTTACACATGCTCTAAGTCAACCAAATTGTGACATTCCCAACATACCATTGACCAATGTTACTCTAGAGGTACACTGTGCATAATCTATTTTATCATAACTCACACATTTTCACTTGAATTAACACGCTTAGTCCAAACTTGAGCCGTGCCAAACAACTTGAAAAATTGGAAGCAACTTACAACTAAAATCTTAGAAACAAAATTAAATCAAATGGTGCACACCAACATACTGACCACACAGCCTAACTATGCACACATCCATCTAGGTGACGTAAGCCACTCTTGAATTCACTGAGTGCAGAATCCAATTCCTTAACACACACTCATGAGTTTCATCCTTCAAAGTACATAAGTTATGATCCTATGCACCAGACCCTTCAATATTCTTCTTGCCAACTCATAACCAAAACCATAAGGTTAATTTAACAGGAAAGACTACCACATTTGTCATATCCATGCACAACTACAAATACAGGCCAATTGCACCACACTTATTTGAACAAGAAGCAATTAATAGAATGAAAACAATTACTCATATGCAGAACATACAAGAATTTAATATATATCTAAGATAATCAACTATGTTCAGTAAACAAGACAAGCACACATAGAACACTTATCTTAAATGAAGGTCACCAATTATGACCTTGACTCAAACGTTCATCCTAGCTATAGACGTTGTTGCTCATAAGCTTTCAACAACAAGTCACTCCCGAGCTTGGGATCAACTCCACTAAGGAAAACAAGGTCCTAACGACAAGATATGGTTTGAAACTCAACAAAATTACCTAGTCCTAAGTTCCCACTGCTACAACTAGCCCACAATTGTGCATTCCCCACACACCTATCACACCCAAGGAAGTGCGCCCCTTCTCTCCTCACCAGTACCTCGGTTACCCCACATCCCTTCCTAGGGTTACCACCAACAAGTCGGATAGGAAGTCTCTGAGCCAAGCAACTAATTCCCAACGCACCAGGGGACCATTCTCAGCAAAACTCTCACCTGGAGACTATTCTCGTGGGTCTAAAAATCACTCCACAATAGCCAATCCCTCACCTAGATAGACTGCTCATGGTTTTCCAACTCGACTCTTTGACAATGAAACTTTGGTTACAATTCCACAACACCTTACAAACTTCTATATGTAGATAAGGTGATAATTAGATTTTCCATACAGTCTGACCCCCTATCTTCCAATAAGAGCTTGCAACATGAATAGTAACACCATTCAATAAAATACTCTAAGGCCAACAATATATATTGCATGACTTCCACTTGACATGTCACCTTATAAAGAAACTTTAAGCCACTTGGTGAGCCATTCCTTATCCTTGGGAACTTATGATAAACTAATAATATATCTGACATTACACATTTCTTGAAAATATTATAAAATATTCCCTATGAATTACGACTCACCTCCCTTTTTACCATTTTCTGGTGGAGTAGGCCCCCCATCTATTTTCATCTGAGTCAATCAGTGCGGAGTGATGCAGTATTATATTAAGAATCATGATTACAATTGCATAGATATGTGCACTAGCCTATCTGCGTTCAGGCTCTCCAACCTCATAATCACACAGGCTCTCTAGCCTATGTACATATCTATTCATTCCCACGCACTAACCTAAGTGCGCGCAACATAGTGAAATGTGTACACTTTTCTAGGTGCACGCAACACATAGACTACACATCCTGTCTTTGTTAACACTTTTCTGTCACTACTCTGATGTGCACAACACCAAAACCAGGTGTCATTGGCTCACCAACCTAATGTATATTACATTTATACTTGGTACCAATCTGACTCACCAATCTATATGTACAATTACAAAGGGTTCCATATCATGGACACTACAATATCCTCTCCCTTATTTATGCATTGTCCTCAATGCATCATATACCCATGTACATACAAAATTTCAAAACTCTTTAAAAATATGAGGATAGTACACTCGCATAGTATCCTTGCACTCCTAGTTTCCATCCTCAGGACCGTACCAAGTCCATTGGACATTTACCAGCTCCATGAATCGATTATGGAGATGCTTGACTTTTCGATCCAATATGTAGACTGATCACACTTGAAATTTGTCTTTTGACTCCACCCAAATCACATTCCAATCAATGACATGATTAACATCAGGTACATACTTCTTAAGTAATGACACCTGGAAAACATTATGAATGCATAAGAACACAAGAAATGCAAGAATATAAGCGACAACACCAATGCTTCCAAGGATTTCAAATGGCCCACAATAGTGCACTGCTAATTTAGAACACTTTCCCAACTTCAAGGAACTGTGCCTGGCCTTCACTTCCAGAAATATGTGATCAACCACTTCAAATTCCCTATGGGTTCTGCCTTTATCTGCGCATATTTTTTGTATGTCTTGGTAATCCTTTGAATTCTACCTTATCTTTACCATCTTCTCCTCCATTTCCTAGAGTAAATATGGCCCAACTATTGCACAGTCTATTGGGTTATCCCAACTTATAGGCGTGTTTCACCTTATACCATAAAGTGCCTCAAATGGGCTCATCTTTAAATATTCTTGATACCCATTTTTGTTAGTAAACTATACCAAATGAAGGTAGTATTCACATTTTGATGGCTTAATCCATCGCATACATCCTCAACATGTCTTCAATCACCAAATTTACCCTCTCGGTTTGACCATCTGACTTAGGATGATATGTTGTGATGAAATTTAGACTTGTCCCAAATCCCTTGAATAACCCTTTCCAAAATTTTGAGGTGAACTTGGAATCTCTTTCAGACACAATTGTATTAGGTACCCCATGCATCTTAGGAACTTTGTGCATGTATATCTCATCAATGTTGGTTTCCTTGGATGCTGACTTCATTGGAATAAAATAGGAAGCTTTAGTAATCTTGGATACCACCACCATAATGGAATCATGTTGCTTAGCAGTCCTACGAAACGTAGTTATGAAGTCCATGGTCACAACTTCCCACTTCCACTCAGGAATGGGAAAGGGTTGCAGAAAACTAGTTGGATGTTTGTTCTTGGCCTTGACTTTCTGACATTCGAGACATCTTGCGATAAAATTTGCAATTTATTTTTTCATACCTGGCCAAAAGTATTGCTTCTTGACTACAACAATTGTCTTCTAATAACCTAGATGTCGAGCATAAGGAACCTTATGCTCTCTGACAAAATAGTGTTCTTCAACTCTTGATCATTTGGCACATAGAATCTGCATATATGCATGAGGATCCCATCTTTTCTTAACTCATAACCTTCAAAATTTGGTTGCGACATACCTTGCTGTAAGGTCACACTTATATCCATATAGAACAGATCTAATTTGGAAACTTCCAAAATTATGTTGTGAAAAATATGTCTGGTACATGATAATGGTTGTAGCATACATTTCATGCATCCTTTGTCTCAGTGCGTCAACCACCTTGTTCTATTTTCCTCTGATATGATTTATGTCGAAGTCATACTCACCGAGGAACTCTAACCACCTTCTTTGTCTGGAATTCAAACTTGGTTATCCAAAAAAATACTTTAGACCACAATGGCCTGTTCTCGGCTCAAATATATTTCCCATGAGATAATTCTTCCACATCTTCAAGGCATGCACTATAGCTTCCAACTCTAAATTATGTGTAGCATAGAGCCTTTCATGCTCTTTCAACTTCCTTGACTCATAGCACACCACATGTCCATTCTGATTCAGGACTCCACCGATTCTTTCCTTCCATGCATCCACGCACACAAAACAATATGCATATGGATCAACAATTCTTAAAATTGACGCAGTTGTTAACAAATTCTTCAAGTGTCAGAAACTCCTTGTGCAATCTGGAGTCCATTCAAATCATCCACATTTATTCTGTGGGGATGTTATTAGTTGCACAATCTATGAGAATTCTTCAATAAAACTTTTGTAGTACCCTTCTAGTCCGATAAAATATCTCACTTCTGCGACATTTCTTAGTGTTGTCTATTCTTCATTGGGTCCATGACTATTCCTTCTTCTGAAATAATATGACCCACATAATGAATTTGTCGCTGATAAAATGAACACTTGATCAAATTTGCATAAAGAATATTCTCCCTCAACACCTACAACACCATCCTCAAGTGATTCTCTTGCTCTTCCTCATACTTTGAGTAAATAATAATGTCATCCAAAAATACAATGAAAAATGTATCCAAGTAATTTCAGAAAACTCCATTCATTATACACATGAAGACAGTTGGTGCATTCGACAACCCAAAAGGCACCACTATAAACTCGTAATGACCATACCTTACTCTAAATGCAATCTTATTGATGTCCTCCTCTTTTATTCTCACTTGTTGATATCCATATCTGAGATCTATATTCTAAAAATATCCTTGCACCTCTCAGTTGATCAAACAAGTCATCTATCCTTGGCAAAGGATACTTGTTTTTCACTATTACCTTGTTCAATTGTCTGAAGTCGATACAAAGTCTCAGCGTACCATCCTTCTTCTTCATGAAAAATATTGTCGCACCCCAAGGTGACACACTTGGGCGTATTTACCCTTTCTTTAGAAGCTCTTCAAGTTTCATCTACAATTCCTTCAATTGTGGTGTACTCATTCTATATGGATTCTTGGATACAGATGCTACTACTTGCATCAAATTTATAGAGAATTCAATATCTCTTTTCATAGGAAATCCCAATATCTCTTTACATACATCCTCATACATTTTCAGTATTGTTCCATCTTCCACACATGGCACTTTATCCGCCTCTTCCATGTGCACTGTGAATACTTAACACCCTTTCCTATAACTTTTCTTCATCTGCGAAGCTCAAATTTCTCAGATAGTCATAGCTCTTGGAATTCCTTGAACTGACCTCATATTTTCGTGCTCATCTAGGAAAGTAAATTCCTTATTGTAACAATCAAGGAAAAAATGAAACTCATCCTACCAATCCATACCAATGAGGAAATCATACGATCCCAAAGGTATAATATTCAAATCAACAATTGTGTGTAGTCCATTCATCTCCAATAGACAGGCCTTAACCGTCTCATTGATTTTCCTTTTTTCTCCTATAGCTAACTTCACCGACCAAGTTTTTCCCATATTTCTTCTAGAAAGATGGAATCTTTGCACCATTTTAGGATCTAGATAACTATTACTAGCTCCTGAGTCTATTAAAATAGCAATGGGTTGGTCATTAATCTTACCTTCCACCTAGATCATGTGCGACTAGAACTCATCCTACTTATTATCCGCCGCTGCATAAATCCTTGGCACAATTCTACCCATGTCCTTCACTTTCACAACTTGATGTACACATTGTGCATTCCTCTCTTTATCACCTCTTTGAGGGAAATCTCTACACATATGTTTTCCACCACAACCCCAACATTGTATAGGTTGTTTCCATGACTTTTATCCCATTGTTTCTGACATTCTGGGATCCTAAAAAGTCGTCTGTCCTTGCGCAATATTTCTAAAAAATGATGAATTAACTCTCTTCTTCCTTTGTTCCACCTTACTTTTCATCTTATCTTCCCAGTCCTTTTGGAGATTCGGTCTTCCCCTTTATTGATCATAAAGACACTTAGCCCACCTTATGGTCTCTTCTAATGTTTTAGGGTCATCATACTGTATCTTGTCACTAATAAATGAGGGAAAACCACTCAAATATCTTTGAATATTCACGTGTTCATCCTTGACAAAGGGCACATAATTCAACAGTTCTAAAAATATTCTTTCACACTCATCAATTGTCATGCTCCCAAGCTTGAGTTCAAAGAAATCCTTCATTTTCATGTCATAGTACTTCTTGGTTAAGTATTTCTTTTGGAAATACCTATTTAACTCCCTCCAAATCACTTTTTTCTCATCAATGTGTTGCACTTCCACATATTGATCCCACCACATTGATGCCTTTCCCTTTAATTGATAGATAACAATTCTCACATATGCAGCTAGAAGTACTTTCTCATACCCAACAACCAAGTATCTACATATTCATCCTTCTTATGCTCATTGTCAAAGGTAGGAGGATTAATCTTATTCATTTATCTTTGTAGCTCCTCCACCCTAGTCATTCTCTTATGCTTTTTCGTAGGAGATGAAATTGAGCTACTGCATGCTTTCATGAAGAATGCTTATCAACACCTCTTTCTTCTCTTCTTTTTTCATCATGAAACCTGCGACTTCTTGGCATACTTATTTCTATCTCCTTATCAATCTTATTTTCTAGTCTATCCAGGCTCTACATCAATTTGACATTGAATTCATCTTGTTGTGCCTTGGCTCTCATAAGCCTTTCATTATCAACCTTATAACTCTTGACATCTTTCTACAATATTTTTATAGCTTCTACCAAGGTCACACACTCCTCCTTGGACTTAGTACCATCGATACCCAAATTGATATACAAATCACCAAATTCATCATCAAGACTATAAGTCCTCTGTGTATCTTCCATGCTTTTAACCTTCTACATGGACTCTCCTGCTTTATTGATTGAAAATTATGAAAAATATTCTAGCAATTAAGATTTTTTAGATGGTTTCATGCAACAACTACATGAAAACTCTACACCATTTGTTAGAATCCTTTCACTTGGATTTCTTGGATGATTTTTAACATCCCAAACTATAGTTCCCACACCCATGCATCATTGCCTTTGTGCGTATCATAACTCTAAACCGTGCGACAATGGTCTTCTGCGCAACCTAAACTTTGTACTATGTGGTACTAATTTTTAGCGCACACATTTATTCATGCTAATATTTGTCCCATACAAGTCCAATGTTGAACCGATAGCTCTGAGACCAATTTGTAACATCCTCAACCACCCTAAGCTAGGCCACATCACTTCATAAAACCATTTGATAAATTTTTTATACCACTTTATAACGTACTTGGTCTCCTACTGAGTCCCGTTACCACCTTACACATGCTCTAAGTCAACCAAACTATGACATTCTCATCATACCATTGACCAATGCTACTCTATAGGTACACTGCGCAGAATTTATTTTAGCATAATTCATGCAATTTCATTTGAAGTAACGTGCTCAGTCCAAACTTGAGCCACGCCACACAAATTGAAAAAACAGAAGCAACTTAAAACTCAAATCTTAGCAGTGGAATCGAATCAAATGTTTCACACTAGCATACTGACCACATATCCTAATTTTGTGCACATCCATCTAGGAAACATATTCTACTCCTAAATCCATTGTGCATAGAATCCAATTCCTTAACCACACACTCACGAGTTTTATCCTCTAAAGTACATATGTTACGATCATGTGCACTCAGCCCATAAATATTATTCTTGATGACTCATAACCAAAAAAATAATATTAATTTAACAGGCAATACTACCACATTTTTCATATCCATGCACAACTACAAATATAGACCAATTGCACCATACTTATTTGAACACGCAACAATTAATAGAATGACAACAATTACTCATATGCAACACATACAAGAATTTAATATATATCGAACATAATCAAATATGTTAAGTAAACAAGACAAGTGCATAGAGAACATTTATATTAAATGAACGTCACCAGCTGTGGCCTTGAATCAGGTGTTCCCCCTAGCCATAGACGTTGTTGCTCATAATATTTCAGCAACAATTCACCCTCAAGCTGGGGCTCAACTCCACCAGGGAAAACAAGGTCCTAGTGATAATATATGGTCTGATACTCAATAGAATTTCCAAGTCCTAATTTCCCACTGCAACAACTAGTCCATAGTCCCTCATTTCCCATGCACCTAGTACACCCAAGGAAGTATTCCCCTTCCTTTCTCACCAATCCCTCGATTGTTCCACTTCCCTTCCCTAGCTTAACGACAACGGGTTAGACAAGAAGTATCTAAGCCCTGCGACTAATTCCTAGTGCACCAGGGAACAATTATCAACTAAAATATCTCCTGGAGAGTATGCTCATAGGTCAAGAAACCACACCACAACATCCAATCTCTCACCTAGAGAGACTGCTCATGGTCTGTCAACCCGACTCTTTGACAGTGAATCTCTAGTTACAATTACACAACACCTTACAAACTTCTCTGTGTAGATAAGGTAATAATCATATTTTCCATACAATATTACCCCCTCTCTTCCCTCGAGATCTTGTAACATGAATATTATTACCATTCCCCAAAATACTCTAAGGCCAACAATATATATTGCATGCCTTCCACTTGACACTTGTCACCTTCTAAAGTAAATTTAACCCACTTGGTGACCCATTCCCTATCCTTGGGAACTTAGGATAAAATAATAATATATTTGACATTACACTTTTCCTGTAAATATTATAAAATGTTCCCTAAGACTTACAACTCACCCCC
>SNQJ01S0003475.1:15483-30651 GCA_010110895.2 Picea sitchensis
CTGTCATCGTTTCCTTATCGACTAATGATGTTTTGCGATCTAGCTTTTCTTGTAAAGTCTTCTTATCATGCTTCAACTTTTTAATTTGTGTTAGTAAATTTTGATTATGAACCTTTAGGCGTGAAAGTTCTTCTTCATCTTCTAATTTTCTGACTTTATTTATAATATTTCGATTCTCGGGTTTTTCATCTTTCATCTTTTTAATTTGTTCAAGCAATTTTTGATTAATGTTCTTCAAACGAGAAGCTTCTTCATCATTTCCTGATAATTTTTTCCCGAGATCTTGATTCTCTTGCTCCAACTCTTGGACACGTTGTTTTGTATCCCTTGACTTCTTAATTTGAGTAAGTAGTTTTTCACTATGATTTTTTAAGCGAGATATTTCTTGGTTTTTATCTGTAATAACTTCATCATATTCTTTTTGCATCTTTGATATCGAGTTTTGATTATCTGGAAGGGTCACCTTCGAGATATCTTTAAATTCTTTTGATGAAGGTGTTATCGATTTTGACCTCATAGTAATGTCTTAAAGAGTCATCATCTTCTTTTTATAGGGAAAAGTCACAAACTTTTTTTCCGTGTTTAAAATGAAGGTTTCTAGTTTTGTTAACTAGTGTAACCCGAGAATGATGTCAATCTCTTCTCGAAACATAGTTGTAACATTGAATTGAGATATATATTCATAATCATCAATTGTTACTTGCAAGGCTTTAATTTCATATTGTCTCTTGCAAAAAATATTTGTCTTTTCGCTTATGTTATGCTCCAAAATAAATAATTGATTCGCCAAATTAATATTAATAGAATTCTCATCCTGGGTCATGTTGATAACGATGTTAAACTCTTTTCCTTGAATACTTCCCTTTAATGTAAATAACCCGAAACCTGAAGTGCGACAACCTTCATAAGAAAATTTTCCTTTTGTCATTTTAGACTTGTCCATTTTGCTTTCTTCAATATTTTACGATAATTATTTATGAAGCTTATATACTCTTCCTTTTTCTTCGAAAACTAAGAATATCCTTATAACTCCTCATATATATGATTGATTAATTTTTTTTTTTTTTTTTATAAACCCCTTTTAAAAAATTTCTTGTTTTATATATTGCTTTTATATATATATTTTTAATTCTTATTATCACTTTTTCCTTTAATATAAAAAAACCTTTTTCCCTTATAAATTTTGTCACCCTTATAACTTGTACTTTATAGTTTTTTCCTTTTAAAGAAAAAGGCTTTTAAATTGAACATGCGCTTCTATTTAAAATTTTGTTTCATTAGAGACCTTTAAACAATTGCATAAAATAAATGTTTTTAACCGGTACTAATCCCATCTCGGAGATGCCTTAACCTTAATCTGTGTTAACCTGAATTGATGCGCTCACTGGTCCCAACTTCTCCTTGGACTTTAATGTTTGCAACAACTAGATTCTGAGTTGTCAATACTCTCGACTTTGGCTGACAACAATTCGATAATTCAAACCGTATTTTTTTTTATGGTTTAATGTAAGGAAAAAATGTTATCCACGACCCCTGGCTGAGACAGTACCCGATTCCTTGTTGACTTGTGTGCAACTAGAATTATTTACCTCTGCTGTTGTAGACAGATTTTAAGAAAACACGGGAAATCGTGTAGAGACATGGAGGTTATGGATAGGAATCGTGATGAGGGTTTGTGAGGGAATGAGAACAGAATTCTGGTGTGCTTGCTCGGATCTGCGTGTATTGGTGGTAGGGCGAGGGCATAGTCGGGGGTCGTAGAATGGTGGTGGGGCAAGCGATAGACTTGTGAGGAGGCTGCGGGATGGTGGTAGGTCACGAACAGGGTCGGAGGGAACGAGCAAGGGCCCTGTAGCATGGAAAATGACACTGCAGGGCGAAGAACAGGTTTGCGGCGAGGTGTAAGGAAACGGGAAGGGGTAAGGGACGGGAGGGAAAGGTAAGGGACTGGAAGGGAAAGGGAACAGATTACGGGGGAAAGGAAAGGGGAACGAAAGGGGAAAGGGGGGAGGGACGAGAAGTTTTGGGAGTGGACAGGACGGGAAGGGAAGTGGGTAGTGGTGTGCGGGAGTCTGCGGAAGTGGGGGGGTCAGTAAGTGTGATAGGGAGTGTGGTTGGGAGGGCTGCGGGAGAGGTTACGGGGGTGTGGGGAATGGGACATCGGGTGTGGGAGAGGAGTGAGGATAGGTCGTGGGGAAATGGGGAGGGGTTATGGGGATGTTTGTTTTGTTTTTATTTTTTATTATTTAATTTATTATTATTATTATTATTATTTTTTAATTTTTTATTATGTTATGAATATCTAGTTATATGTATATTTATGTTCATAACAAGGTTCTTTATTATTCTTTGTGGTGGCTTTTCTCTTGTGTACTATCTCTCTAAGGAGGTGCGCTACTGTTGTGTGGTGGTGGTGCTGCAGTTGTGAGCACTAGCTTGTGCGCTAGCCTAGTGCTAGGGTTTCTTCTTTGTCTGTAGCTCTTAAGAGCTGGTTCATGGTGGATTATATTGGACGAAATCTATCTAAGGTTGCTGGGTTTTTCCCCCATTTGGGGTTTTCCTAAGATAAATCTCTTGTGTTCTCTTGTATCTTGTTTATGTTGCTCTTATTGTTCAATACATACTATAACTGTTAATGTTAAAGAAGTAAAAGAACACTGCTAACTCTACTGCTCTGTAAATAAAGAAAAATCTAACACTTTGAACTCCTGAAACCTGTTGAAGACCTCATCCTTGGTCTTTAAGAAGTAGATCCAAGTCTTGTAAGAGAAATCATCAATAAAGGAAACATAATACATGCTTCCTGTTTTTGACTCTACTGACGTCGGTCCACAAACATTTGAATGTATTAGGTCTAGAATCCCCTTAGACCTATGCTCGCTGCTTGGGAAAGCAGCCTTGGCATGCTTGCTAAGCGTGCACCCTCTGCATACACCACACTGCTCAATACTGAATTTTGGAAGACTTGTGACTATCTCCCGCAGAATAGACAACGCCTTGTGATGCAGGGGCCCCATCCTCTTGTGCCACAACTCGCACAAGTTGTCACTGTTATGCACCATGGCTCAAACAGGTTCACCTTGCAACTTTTACACATTACCTTCTCTAACCCCTATTACTTGAGTTGTATCTATGCTAGAATTCTTTGTCCCGATGATGACTTGTTGGTTCTTGAACTCAATTGCAAAGCCCTTATCCTCCATGACCGAAACTAAAAGCAAATTCTTTCTGAGACTTGGTAAAACAAGACATTGTCCAAATCTAAAGAATTACTCGACTCGAGCTGGAAGGGAATAGTACCAACTCTTGCTACTAGGTACTTGGCATTGTTATCACACAGATTGTAGCTTGGGAAAATCTCAACCGAAACCACAAAGGTGAGAGAACTATAGGAGTACCTACCCACTATCACCTTAGATAGACATTCCCCTCGCTTTAGTGATGATGCAATCACCACAAGGGGGGAATCCCAGTGACTCTAGGGGGATTGAGATGGAAAGTGAGATGACGATGAATGAGCACCCCTATAGGTCAAGTTTGGAGATGAAGAAAGGCTTGATAATGAGTCTTGTAAGAAGGTGAATGGTTGCCAAGTGTTTAGATACCTGCAAAACAATGTTAGCCCTGCTTGGAACAAGACAAAAGATGATAAACCAAGCCTTTAATCAAGGGGAATCAAGCAAGAATCCTTGCTGTACCAAATTGCAGCAATATAGAAATATATAGATCAGCAATGAATGATGTTAATAGCTGCAAATTTAACTATCCAAAATCTAATACAAGATATCAGAAATAAAGCTAGCAATGACTAGTCAAACTTCCAATGATTAAAGCAAGACTTTGGTGGTGATTAGGGGGCTGTTATGTGACGTTATCAGTGTTGAGATTTGAGTACCTTGGAAAGTGGTCCCCTTGTGGTTGTGGGTCTCTAACTACAAGAGGGAAATATTTGACTGTAATGTTCCTGAGCCAAATTTTTTTGCTCGGAACACTAACTGTTTACTGTTTGCTATATTTGTTTATGTATTTGTAGGTTTTCTCATGAAGATGTGCATGATGGATTTACTTAATGTTGATTGAGCAATAGATTTGAAGCATATAATCATAAACAAGACAAGATATACAAAGAACGCCAATAGAGAACCAATAATGTCAGATCTGACCTTATTTAGATAGTAGAGAGATCCCATATACAAGAGATCTGCAGATCTGGAAGGAAATCCCCAATAATATCAAAATGGGTTGCCAGCCGATACAATAATAAGCAATACAAAGATAAGTGCCTCCCAAAGGCTGTCTGAGAAGAGATCCAAGCCTCCAAAGGCTACCAGCAAGCAAGATGAGACTGAAGATAAGAGGACCCCATCAATACTCTACAAAACCCCTCCAACTGGCTGAGTTGCGCCCTGCTCTGGATGCTGATAAACCCTCAAGTTTCGGCCCTCCTCTTTTTGAGCTCCAAATCCCTCCAAACTCTCCCAGAATGTAGATCGGGCTAATAGAATCCACCGGGCCAAGTCTCAAGCTGAACAAAGAAGTTCTGCTCCTCCAACTGAGCAAGCCCTCACCTGGTTTGCGCCCTCCTGGTTTGACTAAGTCAAGGAGAATTCGTTCCCCCCTCTAGGAGCCTCCAAATGCCACCAAAATTTTCCAGAATGTAGATTGGGCCAATGCTATCAAGATGATGAAGTCTCAAGTCAATCTATGAAGATTTGAGCCAAAAAACATTGATAACCTCTTTCTGCAATGTGCCCCTCTCTCCTCTCATGCCAAGCTCCAAGAAATAAACTGTAAGGATAATCTCCTCCAGAATAGACCAAGAATGATGCTAGGGACCCTAAGAAGAAAACCTAGATGCTCCTTTTCCAAAAAGCCTTCTCCTTCCTCCAGATCGACTCAATCTCCTCAAGGTGATGTGCCCCCTAGCTGGAAACCCCCTAGGTTTCGCACTAGCATGGATTCTGCCCGTAGAACAAACCCTACAACACTGTAGAATGGTGTGGGAGGATTATCTCACCTTCGGGACCAAGCCTGGATCAAGAAAGGTGGGATCTTTCATCACCGAGTTGATCTCTAGGGTTTTAGACTCAAAACCCTCAAAACTGCTTGTGCTCAAGAGCTCCAATGCAAATAAGATAATAATCCAGAATGTCTTAGGAGTGCGCCCTGACCTTTCCTTTATAGCTTCAGTCTATTCATCTGTTGAGTTAGTTAACCCCTAGGGTTAACTCTTAACCTTAACTCACCTTTTCTTTTCTTTCATTGAGTTATTCTTTTCCACACAAAGTCAACTTAATAATAGAATGTTATGTCTTCTAGTTGACTTTGTCCCCAATATGCCCGAGACTATAGTCTAGTGGGGATAGCTAGACTACCGAGTCTCTCCAACCCTCTTCATCAAGAGGTGGGGGACATTACAGTCTCCCCTGCTAGAAATTGCTTGCCCACAAGCAATTTTGGACCTGTCTCCTGGATCAACTGTTCCCCTTCCCAAGTGGCATCCTCTATAGGTATGTTCTTCCACTTAACCAGATACTCTTTGATGCTTCTTTTCCTCAACTTCTTCTCCTTGACTTCAAGTATCTCCTCTGGTATCAGTACCAACTGCCCTTCTTCATCCATAGGTGGCAATTCCTCGATAGGAGTGATATGCTTATCGATGGCCCTCTTCAAACATGAAACATGGAAGACATTGTGTATTTTGCTGCCTTGTGGTAGATCCAACTCATGCTACGACCCCTACCCTCCTGTTGACTTTGTATGGACTGAAGAAATGAGGTTGGAGCTTCTCTGCGCCACTTCTCTTAATGGATGCCTGCCTGTACGGTTGAAGCCTCAAATAAACCAAGTCACCGACCTCAAAGGTGCGCTCAACCATGTGTTTGTCTGCCTGTACCTTCTGTTGATTTTGTGCCCTTTGCAGGTGGTCCTTCAATTCCCTGAGTATGTCCTGACTTTGCTGAATCCAATGCTGAACCATGGGAGCCCTGCTGTCACCAAAGGCAATTTCTGCAAATGAGAGAGGGTCATTGCTGTATAAGGCCCTAAATGGTGGCATACTGATGGACATATGATGAGTGGTGTTGTAACAGTATTCCCCCAAGTGAAGCCATTTAATCCATGCTTTCTGTTGCCCTGCCACATAATTCCCGAGGTAGCCTTCAACCCATTTGTTGACTATCTCTGTTTGGCCATCTGTCTGAGGGTGATAACTGATACTAGGTGTTAAGGCCGTACCTACCAACCTGAAGAGCTCCTGCCAAAATGTGCTCATGAACTTGCTGTCCCTGTCACTCACTATGGTTTTGGGCAAACCATGCAATCTGAATACTTCCCTGAAGAATAGGTCTGCAACCTGTGCTGCACTGAAATCTGTGGCAATGGCAAAAAAGTGTGCAAATTTCGTTAACCTGTCCACTACCACGAAAATGCAGTCTTTGCCCTGAACCTTGGGCAACCCTGTGATGAAATCCATAGATATGCTTTCCCATTTGTGCTTCGGAATGGGAAGTGGCTGTAGTAATCTTGCTGGGTGAGTGTGTTCATCTTTGTTGGCCTGGCACGTGTTGCACTCCTTGATGTGGCTCATCACATCTTCCTTCAAACCCTTCCAAGCAAACCTCTCCTTGACGTGTCTGTATGTCTTGATGAATCCTTGATGCCCTGCTACTGGTGAATCATGGCATGCTTGTAACACCTTGGCCTTAAAGGCTGATTCGGGAACCAAGAAAATTCGGCCCTTGTAGTAAATGATATCATCCATGATTATGAAATTGTCATCTTGCGCCTGTCCATCCATCACTTCACAAGCAAATTTGTTCTTTGAATATTCCACCAAGAGGTGGGCTTTCCAATCCACTGAGATATCGGTCATGGCATAAACTGATGGTCTTCTGGATAAGGCATCTGCTACCATGTTATTTTTCCCTTTGACAAATTCTATGTCAAAGTCATAAGCCTGGATTTTGCTCACCCACTTCTGTTGCCTTTCATTCAAGTCCTTCTGATCTAGGAAGTACTTGAGGCTGTTGTGATTTGTCCTCACGACGAATTTTGCCCCAACTAAATACTCCCTGAACTTAGCCAATGCATGCATGATGGCTAGCATCTCTTTGTCATAGATGGTGTAGAGGAGCTCAGGACCTCTCAATTTTCGTCTTTCATAGACAATAGGATGCTTGTTCTGCATAAGTACTGCTCCAATGCCTTCCCCCGAGGCATCACACTCTACTGTGAAGGGTTGTGCAAAATTTGGTAAGGCCAATACTGGACATGTACTCATCACTTTCTTCATTTTTTCAAAGGTGGACTATGCTTCTGGGCTCCACTTGAATGCCCCCTTCTTGGTCAAATTGGTCAAAGGTGCACAAAGTTGAGAAAAACCTTTGACAAATCTCCTATAATAGCAACAAATGCCCCAAAACCCCTTCAATTCTGTGAGTGTCCTAGGTGTGGGCCAGTCAAGTATAGCTTGTATTTTTTCTTAGTGTACCTGTACCCCCGTCACTCCAATGATGTGTCCTAGATAAAGGACCTCTGTCATCCCAAATTCACATTTGGATTCCTTAGCATATAAAGATTGCTCCTCCATGATAGCCAAACTCTGTTCCACAAGCTGAAGGTGCTCCTCCCAAGTTTTGCTATAGATCAATAAATCATCAAAGAAGACTAATATGAACTTCCTCAACTGCTTGTTGAACAAATGATTCATGCATGACTGGAAGGTGGCTGGTGCATTAGTTAGCCCAAAAGGCATGACCAAAAACTCATAGTGTTCATAGTGACACCGAAAAGTAGTCTTGGAGATATCTTGCTCCCTCATTTTTATCTGATGATAGCCGGAGCGCAAATCAATCTTTGTGAAATATACTGCTCGATGGAGGTCATCCAATAGCTCATCAATCCGTGGGATGGGGTATCTATTTTTGATTGTTTTCTTATTTAAAGCCCCGTAGTCAATACACATGCGCATTGTCCCATCTTTCTTTTTCACCAACACTACTAAAGATGCAAAGGGACTGGAACTTGGCCTGATGTGGCCCATATCCAACAACTCCTTGATTGCCTTTTCAATTTCATCTTTATATTTCTTGGGGTGTCTGTAGGGAGTGGTGATGACAGGTTTCGCACCCTCCTCCAACTCTATGATGTGCTCAAACCCCCTATCTGGCGGTGCCCCTGGTGGTATAGGTCAAAGACCTTGTGCCTATCCATGATTTTCTTAATCTTTGGTGAGTAGTGTGTTTCTCCCTTCTTGTCTTCTTTGACTGATATTTTACATTCTGCTGCATAGACAATGTCTTCCCTTCTGAAGATGGCCTCCATGCGTTTCGTTGTCACCACTCTCGGTGTGTTGCCTGTCATACCAATGAGAACCACCTTTTTCTCGTCCTCTGCTGTGAAAGACATTTCCATGGTTTTGTAATTTGTGGTGATTGGCCCCAATGTATTAAGCCAATGTACTCCAAGGATGATGTCGGTGTCTGGAAGGTCCATAACATAGAAATTTTGTGCCAAATCATGCCTGCCCAAAGTAAGTTTCATTCTTGGAATGTACATGTCACAAGGCATGGTGCGCCCCCCTGCTACCTCCACACGAAATCCTTCAAACTCCATTGTCGGTATATGTCTTCTTTGCAGTAGGGCTGAGTCAATGAAGTTGTGTGAGGCTCCTCCATCAATGAGAACTGAAACCTTCTGCCCTTGTAGCACCCCTCTCATCCTGAAAGTGTTGAATTTAGGTACCCCATTGATGGATGCAATTGTCACCTTCTCATCTGCTGTAAGGCCATGAATTGCATCTTCCTATTCTGCCTGTCCTTGGTTTTCGGCCTCCATGTTCTGTAGGTGGCCAAAATCTTCATCCTCCTCATCATCTGAAATCACTTCAATGTAGTGGGCTTTGCCCTTACCCATGCATTTGTGTGTTGGGTCCCATGGTTCCTGGCAGGTGAACCACAACTGCTTCCTCCTCAATTCCCTCCTAGTAGGCTCATCCATCCTACCCCTTCCTCGGTCATAGGAGGTCTTTGGTCTCTACCCCCTTGATTAGGAGGTCTAGGGGCAAATCTCGTCTTTGCTGCCGATCCTAAGTCCCTGGTCTTCCAAATGGCATCATGCAAGTTGGTAGGCTTAAAAGCCTTGACCCAACCTCTCAAGGGTTCCATCAACCCTTCCGTGAAGAGCATCATAAGTCTCGCTTGAGACACATCCTATACCAGGAACTCTTCTATGTAAACCTTCGGTGATCCTGTCTGTCTAAGTTGTGTGAGCTCCCTAAAAGGTAGCTTTGGGTCCCTCTGGTCAAACTTGTCAATGAGCCTCTATGTGAACTCTGTATAGGACGTAATCTGATTGTGACCCAGTGTGGTCAACCCATGGTACATCCAATCATGAGCCTTGCCATCCAAGTACATGGTGGCAAATTTGATGGCATCCATCTCCCTCATGGGGTTAAGCTGTAGGTAGGTATCCAACTTTTGCACCCATGCTTGTGCAGTCACCTTAGCAGATCCATCAAAATAAGGGATTTCTATCTTGCCTACCCTGCGCTCTAATTCATAGTTGGGCCTTTGATACTGTTTAGGTTTACCCCGAAACTTGATCCCACAATACTGATCTAGTGTGACTTGCCTCTGGAACCCCACACTTAATGCATGATACTCCCTGGCATACTGCTCAAGGTTGTCCTCAATTTCATCCTCATAGTTGCGCTGTGGCTGATTATCCAAGAATGTAGGTAGATAGGGCCTAGGGGTGGTCCTATTGTGTGTTTGCCCCTGAGGTGCACCACCTCCATAGCTCTGTCCCTCAGTGTGATAACGAGGGCTATGCTCTTGTTGATGTTTAGTCCCTCCATGAGATCCACTAGCTTCTCTGTTTGCATAAACCTCCGGACCCTTCCCTGCATGAGTCATCTACATCAGGAGTTGCGCCAATCTCTCCTGGCTGGCATTCACTCTTTCGAGAGTCTGTCATTTCTGCCTGTCCCCTGCGCACTGCCTCCTAGTTTTCCTGTAGGTGATGTACAAGAGTACTCTGTGTCATGTTTATGGAGTGTTGTAACTCCTCGGCGAACCCTGCTAGGATCTCTGGCTCACTGCCCTCACCTGACCCCTCCATTTCCGCCTCTGTCTCACCTATCTGTTTCCTGTGTCTGCCCATGTAAATGCCACTGAACTTCCGCATGTGCTAACTCCCACAAGCTAGGAGGATCAACGCTTTGATACCACTATAATGTTCCTGAGCCAAATTTTTTTGCTCGGAACACTAACTGTTTACTGTTTGCTATGTTTGTTTATGTATTTGTAGGTTTACTCATGAAGATGTGCATGATGGACCTACTTAATGTTGATTGAGCAATAGATCTGAAGCATATAATCATAAACAAGACAAGATATACAAAGAACGCCAGTAGAGAACCAATAATGTCAGATCTGACCTTTATTTAGATAGTAGCGAGATCCCGTATATAAGAGATCTGCAGATCTGGAAGGAAATCCCCAATAATATCAAAATGGGCTACCAACCGATACAATAATAAGCAATACAAAGATAAGTGCCTCCCAAAGGCTGTCTGAGAAGAGATCCAAGCCTCCAAAGGCTCCCATCAAGCAAGATGAGACTGAAGATAAGAGGACCCCGTCAATACTCTACAAAATGCCTCCAATTGGCTGAGTTGCGCCCTGCTCTGGATGCTGATAAACCCTCAAGTTTCGGCCCTCCTCTTTCTGAGCTCCAAATCCCTCCAAACTCTCCCAGAATGTAGATCGGGCTAATAGAATCTACCGGGCCAAGTCTCAAGCTGAACAAAGAAGTTCTGCTCCTCCAACTAAGCAAGCCCTCAACTGGTTTGCGCCCTCTTGGTTTGACTAAGTCAAGGAGAATTCGTTCCCCCCTCTAGGAGCCTCTAAATGCCACCAAAATCTCCCAGAATGTAGATCGGGCCAATGCTATCAAGATGATGAAGTCTCAAGTCAATCTATGAAGATCTGAGCCAAAAAACACTGATAACCTCTTTCTGCAATGTGCCCCTCTCTCCTCCAATTCGTGCCAAGCTCCAAGAAATAAACTGTAAGGATAATCTCCTCAGGAATAAACCAAGAATAATGCTAGGGACCCTACAAAGAAAACCCAGATGCTCCTTTTCCAAAAAGCCTTCTCCATCCTCCAGATCGACTCAATCTCCTCAAGGTGATGCGCCCCTCTAGTTGGAAACCCCCTAGGTTGCGCACTAGCCTGGATTCTGCCTGTAGAACAAACCCTGCAACACTGTAGAATGGTGTGGAGGATTATTTCACCTCCAGTACCAAGTCTGGATCAAGAAAGGTTGGATCTTTCACCACCGAGTTGATCTCTAGGGTTTTAGACTCAAAACCCTCAAAATTGCTTGTGCTCAAGAGCTCCAATGCAAATAAGATAATAATCCAGAATGTCTTAGGAGTGCGCCCTGCCCTTTCCTTTATAGCTTCAGTCTATTCATCTATTGAGTTAGTTAACCCCTAGGGTTAACTCTTCACCTTAACTCACCTTTTCTTTTCTTTCATCGAGTTATCCTTTTTCACACAAAGTCAACTTAATAATAGAATGTTATGTCTTCTAGTTGACTCTCCCCAATATGCCTGAGACTATAGTCTAATGGGGATAGCTAGACTACCGAGTCTCTCCAACCCTCTTCATCAAGAGGTGGATTGTGGGGGACATTGCATTGACTCATTGTGCCTTATGCTTTATGTCTAATTTCACTTTGACATTTTCCTAAGTCAAAAGGGTGAAATTTGTCACTTGAGCGAAAAGTGACTATTAATTCACTTTGTGGATGAATTGGGCCACATAAAGTGAACTACGGAAACTTAACCCAAAGTGGGTTTTGAGTTGAGATTCTTTTTGAGGGATCTCAACCATTCATTAGGGATGGCTTGGGATGATCCTAACCATCCACTTTTTAGATTTCTTTATGATTCCTTAAGAAGGGCGCATAGGGCATTTGGAGGCTCTTTCACTTGTATGTTCACCAAGAGTGTTTGGAGAAGGGCAAGAAGATGGGAATGGAAGCATTGAGAGAGGGAAGCTTGGGCGCCTCCATCCATGGAGGGCTCATGGAGGCTTAGGTCCTCATTATTTGTTTGTGTTGGTTATTGCTTGGAAGAGGGCGCACTTGAGGAGGGCACATCACTAGCAGGTACTAGAAGGACTTGGTGTTATCTCAGATCTATTTGGCTCTTGTTGGAGTAGACACACAATAGGTTGTTTTTGTGGAAGGGATTCTTCATTGGGTCAAGGAGGATGGAGGGTGCATCACTTCAGTGGATAGAGCAACAAGGGAAGAGAGCACACTAAGCTTGGGTGCATTTCTCGTCTTGGAACTCCAAAGCATCTCGTGAGGAGTTGCTGTTGTATCAGGTTCCATTGTATTAACTTACTTGTTGTATTCACTACTTAAGATCATCATTATATATACTTTCATTCCAAACTGGTTTTCCTCGAGGGGTTTTTATCCAGGGTCATGTTGACCAAAAATACTTGTGTTCATTTCATGCATGCTTAGAGTATAGATCAACTTGTTAGAGTTGTAAAGATCAAGAGGAGTGTTATTTGTTTTGAGTATATTGCATGTGCTAACATTGGGGTATGAAAACACTTGCAAGGGCACCTCAAAAGAGCACTTAACCATAAAAATTATGAGCAGAAAGTTACTTGACTGTTTGCTGTTCTAAAACAGCAACAAGTGACAGTCTTGAAGATTGAAACTTAGAGCCAAATTTCAGGTCAAGCACTGACTTGTTTTGGTAGCCTCATAGTTCCTCGAATTTCTACATGGTATCAAAGCCCTTGGTGGCAAGGACTTGCTGATTTTTGGGAGCATACAGTTGGCAGTTTTGGGACAACTTGTTAGCAGATTTTTGGACAGCTTGTTGGCAGAATTAGTGGACAACTTGTGGGCAGCTTTGTTGTGTAATGTCCCCATTTTGGGACATTATAACATTACAACATTTCAGAGTGTTATGCCTACCCGAGTAGCCAGATAGGGGTGACAGAGAGTTCAGGAGATATTGAGGGGTTTATTTGGGCCCGACTTGCATCGATCATCATCAGGATCCATTCCGGCATAGCTGGGCTTTGGTTTCGTTGCATTCCGACAATTTCCGTAATTTTGAGTTATTATGGGTCATATCTTAATTAAATTCACTAAGAAGGTCATAATGGGCATATTACTTGGAGAAACCTCTTAGTGTAATAGCTCATCAGAATCAGGAGGAAGAGCACTACAGGATAAGATGATGAGAAGTGACTTTCAGTGGCCGGAGAAGCCATCAGGATGGATAAATCACTTTTTAGAGGTAATATGGTTAATTAATTAATTAATTAAGTGATTAATCAAGGAATAATAAAATAAAGTAAAAGTCACTTGGAGGGAAAAGGTCAACAACGAATTAGGGTTTCGGGAAGCTATAAAGGAAGGGTAAAGCAACCTAATTCAGGATGCATTGTTATGATTTGATGTTGAGAGTTCCCAGAGGAGGAGGAGAGCCGACCTTATTGTTTTGTGGATTTCTGGAGGAAACCACTACCATTGATTGGTTTCGGTGTTGAGAGACACACCCTAGCCCATCAGAGATACCAACCAGGTATTTCACCGTACTTTTCAGGAGTATCCATTGCAGAGTGCGCAACTTAGCTAGTGAGGGCGCAAGCCAGTTTGAGGGTTTGGAGAGCTGCACGAGATCCATATCCAGATTGCAGTTTCCTTCCAACCCATTTGAGATCCAGCCAGGGCGCTTCTATTGAGCCATCTATCGTCAGATTCTGACGGTGGAATCTTGCAGATCGACTCATTCAACCATTTAGGGCGCAGCTCTTCCGGACAGACATTTGGTGTTGCATGCAGAGTATCAGAGTAGATCCGGGCAAATCCTTCCGATCCATTTCCTTATTTGGCGAGACGATTGTTTTGAGCCATATAGCAGCAGATTCCGTTGGTGGAATCCTTTGGGGCGCATCTAGTGCCCCAGGAGGTGCGCAAACCCCCCAGGGGTCCAGATCCAATGCCTCAGAGACCAGATTCGAGATCCGACACTCACCCATTTCCGTCTAGAGGCCAGGGCGCTTCTTTTGGAGCAGTTTCCAGCGTATTCCGACGCTCTGAACTTTCGGACGAGTTTTCCAGCTGGTAGCAGTTACCGTACTTCTTTGGAATCGCATATTTTCGCCGATCCATCCGTGCATGCATTAGATCTGCTATCATCTTTTGATCACGGGTAACTTTATGTTATTTGATTGTATTCCAGTGCTGATCCATGAGATCTGGTTGGCGTTTATATTCTATATTTTCCAGTAGGCTATTGTATTTCCATGCTCGAACCATATAATACATGATATTGGGCAATTGATGTTCTTTACTTCTGCATGCATCCTTTATATGCTGTTTAAACCATAAATATGCAACATGCACATGCAATAATCCACATGCACATGCAATAACCATCAAGATCTCAAACATACAATTAAAACGCATCCAGAAACCCCCAGTGTATCAGATCTGCAAGACATAATAATAGATCAGTAGCAAATATCTTGATCAACGGGATCAGGGATATTACAGTGGTATTAGAGCTTTAGTCCTGCCAGTCTGTGACTAAAGTCGATGAGTTCAGCGGGTGACCCAGAAGGCAGAGAGGATTCTAGGAGACAGATATGAGCGACCAGAGGGCAGTGGTAAGGCCCCCATGGAACCAGAGGCAGTCTTCATGCAGGTTATCAGTGATATGTTAGCTAGTCAACGGACCATGTCTCAGTCCTTGGCTCAGGTGGCTGATAGATTGGCTATGGTGGGCTTTCTGGGCATACAAGCCTCACATGCAGCACAGGGGAACTCGGGGGCAGGCAGTAGACTCCAGACACCTACTCGCACATACACATCTTTGAGTAGGATTCTCAGACCATGGTTCCCTAGTTTTCAGAGGGCACCAACAACAGCAACACAATAGTCGTTAGCACACAGGCTGCCCACTCAGGCGGAAGACTTTGCAGAGTACAAGAAGGAGTATGTAGCGTTGGGTCTTGACTTTCATCATGACATGACACTGGTCGAGTACTGTGGACTTAGGGGCATGGACCATCCCAGAGAACCTCAGAGAGGAGGACAACAACAACAACAGGGGAATAACA
>SNQJ01S0003475.1:30661-66720 GCA_010110895.2 Picea sitchensis
ATAAAGTAAAAGTCACTTGGAGGGAAAAGGTCAACAACGAATTAGGGTTTCGGGAAGCTATAAAGGAAGGGTAAAGCAACCTAATTCAGGATGCATTGTTATGATTTGATGTTGAGAGTTCCCAAAGGAGGAGGAGAGCCGACCTTACTGTTTTGTGGATTTCTGGAGGAAACCACCACCATTGATCGGTTTCGATGTTGAGAGACACACCCTAGCCCATCGGAGATACCAACCAGGAGTATCCATTGCAGAGTGCGCAGCTCAACCAGTGAGGGTGCAAGTCAGTTTGAGGGTTTGGAGAGCTGCACGAGATCCGTTTCCAGATTGCAGTTTCCTTCCAACCCATTTGAGATCCAGCCAGGGCGCTTCTATTGAGCCATCTATCGTCAGATTCTAACGGTGGAATCTTGCAGATCGACTCATTCAACCATTTAGGGCACAACTCTTCCGGACAGACATTTGGTGTTGCATGCAGAGTATCAGAGCAGATCCAGGCAAATCCTTCCTACCCATTTCCTTATTTGGTGAGACGATCGTTTTGAGCCATATAGCAGCAGATTCCATTGGTGGAATCCTTTGGGGCGCATCCAGTGCTTCAGGAGGTGCGCAAACCCCCCAGGGGTCCAGATCCAGTGCCTCAGAGACCAGATTCGAGATCCGGCACTCACCCATTTTCGTCTAGAGGCCAGGGCGCTTCTTTTTGAGCAGTTTCCAGCGTATTCTGACGGTCTGAACTTTCGGATGAATTTTCCAGTTGGTAGCGGTTACCGTACTTCTCCGGAATCGCATATTTTCGCCGATCCATCCATGCATGCATCAGATCTGCTATCATCTTTTGATCACGGGTAACTTTATGTTATTTGATTGTATTCCAGTGTTGATCTATGAGATCTGGCTGACGTTTATATTCTATATTTTCCAGTAGGCTATTGTATTTCCATGCTCGAACCGTATAATACATGATATTGGGCAGTTGATGTTCTCTACTTCTGCATGCATCCTTTATATACTGTTTAAACCATAAATAACCCACATGCACATGCAATAACCATCAAGATCTCAAACATACAACTGAAACGCATCCAGAAACCCCCAGTGTATCAGATCTGCAAGACATAATAATAGATCAGTAGCAAATATCTTGATCAACGGGATTAGGGATATTACATGTTGGATAGCCTGTATGACTGTTTTGAACTTGTGTTTTTAGCCTCTTTTCACATCTATTTGGATAGGAGTGAGGCTGTATTGGACAACCTCTTTTCACACTTGTGTTGTCAGGAGTGAGGTTGTAGTTTGACTGCCTCTTTTCACACCCGTGTTGACAGGAGTGAGGCAGTACTCTTGTGCAGTGTTAGCACCAGTGTGAGCTTTAGTGGACAACCTTGTTGGTGTCCCAGATGCGGGCAGAGTATAGGCTAGCCGGAGCTAGCAACTGGTCCCCTTGGAAGACTAGAATCATATTCGTCTTGGAGGATCTTGAACTATGGGATATAGTTCAAGCTCCCGTGGTGATTCCTCCTGCACCTGCTCCATCACCATTGTTGGATGCAGATTTCAGGAAGAAAAACACCAAGGCGAAAAGGACTATTTGTGATACGATGAGAGACCACATCATACCCCATTTGATTGGGAAATACTATGCCTCTGAGATATGAGCCTCATTGTGCAAGCTTTACTAGAGTCCCAACCAGAACCGGAAGATGGTTCTGCAGGACAAGCTCAGGGGCATTCAGATGCTCGATTTCAAGTCAGTCACATCATACCTAGGCAGATTTACACAGATTCGAGACGAGTTGGCCGTAGTCAGGGATATTGTGGATCCTGACTTCTTGGTGAGGATAGCTTTGAACAAGTTTACCAAACCTTGGGGTTCATTTGTATGAGGCATTGTAGCCTGTGAGGTCATGCCTACCTGGGAGAGACTTTGGGGCGACTTCATACAGGAGGAGCTGAGATGCAGCTTAGGATCTTCAGGACATCAACGTATTTCAGAGGGTGATGAGGACCTTGCTCTGTGGACTAAGGGCAAGAAGAAGATCAACAGAGGTGCTAGACAGGGTCCCAAGGGAGGGGCTAAACCACAATAGAGTGGCGGTGGGAAAGAGAGAGACATGAGCACAGTGAGATGCTTTGCTTGTGGAGAGATGGGTCACTATGCAAGACAATGTCCCAAGAAGAAGAAGAAGAAGCAACAGGATGGTACTGCAGCGACAGCAGAGGAGGAGGAGTTTGATGCTCAATTTGCAAGAGTGTGCATTCGTCAGTATATACACCATCAAGTGGCAGGTGGGGAGACAGAGTTGAGGAAGACCTATTGACTCAAAGCATTGATTCAGAGGGAGCTTAGACTCGGTTTTCGAGGACACCATCTTCAGGGGTGACTGGTCCACCCGGGACAACTTCAGTTTTAGAGTTGCTGAGCAGACAGGGGTTGGTGTAGGGGCTTCAGAGCATCAGAGATTGATGAGGAGGAGGAGTAGGGCACCACAGAGGCTTGAGCCTCTCTTGGCTATGGAGACGAGCAGATTAGGTTCAGGTTCCACTTCAGGTGGAAGTCACTTGGTGAGAGGCCAAGATGAGGATCTTGGCGAGATGCCAAGATCCAGATACTCTTGGTGAGGTGCCAAGAGAGAGAGTCTCTTGGTGAGATGCCAAGAGGGGAGACTCTTGGTGAGATGCCAAGAGTAGTGATCGTTGGTGAGATGCCACGAGGTAGAAATCGTTAGTGGGAGACCAAGGTTGAGATCTTTGGTGTGATGCCAAGATCTAGTTGATCTTGGATATGTGGAGATGCACTTCCATCTATAGATCAAACAGGTTGAGCAGATCTGTGTCAAAGACCACTTGTGATTATCAGGGTACAACCATACTCACCGAGTATTTGCCAACAAGCAACCATGTCCATTGTAGGGATGAGATTGGGGTGAATGGCACTTTCCTCGGTAAGAGGGAGTGTTGAGATTTGGGTACCTTGGAAAGTGGTTGTCGGTCTCTAACCACAAGAGGGAAATATTTGACCCATTCTGGCTTATACTTTATGTCTAATTTCACTTTGACATTTTCCTAAGTCAAAAGGGTTGGATTTTCCTTATTTACACTATACAGAGCATTAGTGTTACTAGTGTTCTTTTATTTTGGTTACCATTAACATATATATCATGTACTGAGCAGTAGCAACATAAACAAGAGACAAAAAAGAACACAAGAGATTTATCCCGGGAAAACCCCAAATGGGGGAAAAACCCAACAACCTTTCTTAGATAGATTCCATTCACAAAGCAAGTCCAATCAGATAAACCCTAGCACAAGTGCTAGCTTAACCAGAAATATCACCCCAGGTGCAACAACAACACCATACAAAGGTAGCACACCTCCTCAAGGAATAGCACACAAGAGAGAGATACCAAAAGACTGAGCAATAATAAATTGTGCAGCTACAGCTACTGCGTCACCTCCTCCAAACTTGCGCCTTGCTTCTGTGTAGCTGGGAGAGTGTGAGTGAGTGAACAAATGAGCTAAGGCGCCTCCTTATCTATAGTCTTCCTGTCCTTCTAGCTAGGCCGACTTTTCTTTTGGGAAGGTGTCTTTTCATTATACTTTATTCTTCTGGGCTGACTTCTCTTCTAGGGTATTTCAACATCTGTCCAATGGATCTCTTGCTTCTGGAATCTTCTCCTCATCTAAGAAATGTCATCTAGGAGGGAAAGATCCTCCCGCAGCTACCAAAACATCAACACTCCCTCTTAGCTAGGGAGGCATCTTTCACGATGTCTTCATTTGGTAGTCCACTGACTACTTTGCACTCTGCTAGTAGGCACACGGCTGCTACAATGCCTTTGGTAGCTCGAATCATTAGGCACAATCTCTGCGATCAAACAATAGCACACACAACTACATCCAAACGATTTGGTAATCTCCATGACAATCAGCTAGTAGCACACAACTACTCAATGTCATCCAATAGATCACAACTGCTTCTAAGTAGTACACAACTACTATCCAGTGACACACAGTCACTGCCAGTGGAACACATCCACTGTAGTAGCACACAACTACTGTCCAGAGACACACAGTCTCCACCAGTGATACACAACCACCAAAGTAGCACACAACTACTGCCTAGAGTCACACAACCTTCACCAGTGGAACACATCCACCGTAGTAGCACACAACTACTGTCCAGAGACACAGTCTTTGCCAGTGGTACACAACCACCGAAGTAGCACACAACTACTGTCCGGAGTCACACAACCTCCGCCAGTGGAACACATCCACCGTAGTAGCACACATTTATTGTCTAGAGACACACAGTCTCCGCCAGTGGTACACAACCACCGAAGTAGCACACAACTACTGTCTGGAGTCACATAGCCTCTGCCATAGTCTTACGACTATGTGTGTGATGTTTCTTCTCTCAGCAAGTTCGACAATGCATTACCCCCTCAATCACCTCACGTGACTGATCCAGGGAACCCTTGGCCAGAGGGGTTAGCCGACATGAGAAGAAAAAACACACCTCCCTCTCAACGAGGGTGGACATTTCGCAACACTCCAAGATTGTCCTTGAAGTACTCATACTTCACTCTTGACAAGGGCTTGGTGAGGATGTCCGCTATCTGCTCGTCCGTGGATATGCACTGGAGCTCCACAACTCCTCTTTGTACCATGTCCCGGATGTAATGATATTTGATCTCTATATGCTTAGACCTATCATGGAATACCGGGTTCTCGGTAAGCTTCACACAACTTTGATTGTCACAATGTATCAAAGTTGGCTCCAATTCTAGATCATATATCCCAGCTAGCAACTTCGGGAGCCACACTGCTTCACGACTTGCCACACTTGCTGCGATATACTCTGAAGCACTGAGTGCCACTGATGTCTGCTTCTTGCTCAACCATGAGATCATACCTGATCCTACACTGAAGCAACATCCAAAAGTACTCTTCCGATCCACTACACTCCTTGCCCAGTCAGAGTCTGTATATCCCTGCAGCTTCACATTTCCACCCGAGACATATCTCAATCCATATCCAACAAGGTACCTCAACATATGCTTTGCTGCCATCCAATGTACTTGTCTAGGTTCAACCATGTGTTGATTCAAGGTATTCATTGCAAAGTATATGTCTGGCCTGGTGTTAAACAAGTACATCAAGGATCCAATCAACTGTTTGTACATCGTGGGATCCACTAAATCTGAATATTTATCACTCAAGAACTTCAGATTTATCGTCATAGGTGTGGTCATGGACTTGTAGTCCATCATCCCAAATTTCTTCAGGATTTCAACAGTATATTTTCCTTGGCTGAGGAAAATCTCATCTGATCTCTGCCACACTTCCAATCCCAAGAAGTAATGCATCAAACCTAGATCCTCCATCTCGAACTCTGAATCGAGCTCCCTCTTGCACCTAACTATGAGATTCTCATCTCCTGTCAGAAATAGGTTATCCACATGTAGGATCAATGGTAAACCATCAAATAACTGTTTGATTTGGCATATCATGCCCTGGGTGCCTGCTTAGGCTCGTACAAAGCCTTGTTCAATCTGCAGACATGAGACTCCTTCTCATGTATCTTGTGGTTGCTCTATGTACACTTCTTCTGGCTACCAAAGCAAGTGTCTCGTCATGTTCTTCTCCCTTTTGGTGGGAGAATCCTTAGGCCACAAATCAAGCTTTGTACATCTCTATGCTGCCATCTACAGCATGCTTGATCTTGTAGATCAACTTGGAAGTCACTACTGACTTCCCTTCTGGTCTCGAAACCACCTCCCACACATCATTCTTCATGATGGATTGATACTCCTCCATCATGGCATCCTTCCATTCCTGCTTCTCAGTAACTTCTTTAATGGTGGAAGGCTCTGAATCAATGATGTTGCTCATCAACGCCACATAGCTGGAAAACATGTGTGGTTTCTGGAACTGAGGCAAAATCTATATCCCAGTCCTTTTGATTAGCTGCCTCCTCTGTCACTGCAGCGAGGTCTATCGAGACAAGGGAATCCTCCCAGGAGATCTCACATCTCCTAGAAGCCTCCGAAGCTTCGATTTAGCCTCCTCAACTCATGGCACCTGTCTGTTAGTCCTGGAAGACGTCTCTCTCTCCTATCTGAATCTGAGAAGGAATACTTTCTGAATGAAAGTCTCTAAGCCACCGACTCTCTCTGAGATCAGGCTCACTCTAAATCTGCATGTTCCCTCTGAAGCTTGACTCCCTCTAAGTCTATACGATCTCCGGAGCCACCTGCTTCTGCTGCATTTGTTGACTTCTTCTGAAGTCTAATCTCCCATGGATTGTGCTGGGAGGTTGCTCCTCCATACTAGATCCTAAGGGTTGACTCCCTCTAAAATCTAGCTCCTTCTAAGCCGGTACTTGGTGGGGTCGCCTGTCTCACCACTGGTGGAGTCATTTGCTTCTCTTCATAGTATGGCTTATTAATGCCATGTATCTGTATGAGAACATGCTTGTTTACTGCATCGTTTCTAGGTAGGCCCTTCTGGCACTACTGACTCTTCCTGATGATCTGAAGAGTGGTCAAATTAATTGTACGGTCATCTTTGGAGCCTTCTACTCCTCACAGTCAATCTCCATAAGAGATACTCTTCTTCGTCTTCTACTTCACATGGGTGTGTACGTTCGTGTACACAGTTCTATGTCTCGGCTAGAGAATGTGTAAATAGTTGCCTCCGACAATCGTCATCATAGCTCCTTCTCAGAGCTATCACCTCGAACCTGCCCGGAATAAGAGACAAGAACAACATTTCCATGGTGACCTCCATGGAATGGTTAGTAATCAAGAACATCTCCTAGAGGAGATCAATTTCATCTTTCAGACAAGTATATCATTAACAATGAGCATTTTCTTAATGGTAATCGTACCGACAATATTCAGATGTACCTAAACATTTGATAGCAATAGCAAATAATAAAGTTGTAAAGACTGCTATCCTAGGTACAATATTTTCTTAAGCAACAAAAATATAAAATATCAAACCTGATATGCAACCTTGGAGTCTGGTGTTGTTGTCCTACTTGAATTTCCTTCTATCGATCATATGAAAACACCATTGTCTAAAAGACAAATTCTTCATCCTTTGATGCCTTTGAGTGCTCTTCGGCTTCTGCTGCATGTGCATGGTGTTTCTTATTCTCCTTTTCTTTCTCATGTTTGTGAGGACATTTGTGCGGCATAATGTCCCATCTTTCTGCAATTGAAGCATTGAACCTTTGACACATCCCTCTTATGACATGGCTTCTTAGACCTTCTTGGACTGCCTTCTTCTCTTTCCTTTCTCTTCTTTACTTGTGCTGCAAGTGCTTGGTTTTCCTTATCATCTACCTTTTGTTCCTTATCATCTACCTTTTGTTTGCTCGAGCAACCGATCTTCCATTTGGAGATTCTTTCCCTCGACCTTGAATGTTAGGAGTGGTGTTCCTCTTTGATCTAGGGCTCCTTCCAGTATTACATAACTAGGCCCCCTTGGCCCTATATATTCTCCAAATGACATTATTAGGCAGTGCACCGACCCCTTCATGGTGATTAATGACTTTGATGGGGAGCCGCCTTCTTCCTCTTCCTCTCTCTCCCCTCATTTTGCCTCTACTTCCTTCTCACCTTGATAAATACATTCCATTCTCAACATGTTTTTGTATCTGCACTACTTTTATTTCTATTGGCTAGTTAGTTGGATCTTCTTTTTTCTTTTAGTAGATTAGTGATAAGAGTTGCTTTTGCATTCCCACTGTATATTTACACTGGCTATACTTTTGAGTTCCATTGACCAACTTTGTGGTCATTCGTTGGACATTAATAAAATTATCTTATCTTCATTCATTACAGGTCAATTTTGCAGCTTTTCCTAGAGACTATAACTTTTGGTAATCATTGTATCTAGCAAAGTTCAGGCTTCCTAAGCTTTACTTATTCGCTCTTCTGCAGTCGAGATATACTGTAGAGTTCGTTTCTTTTCGACTCATAGAATAGCTTTGGCACTTTCTATCAGCTTCAAATTCTTCTCATCTAAGTTACTAATAACAAATTTGATGAATCCTAACTTGTCCATTTCAACGCCTTATGTCTGCATTTCTCTGGCCGATCTCCTTTTCTGCATTTATCAACATTCTGTTTCAATCTGTCATGATATGCCTGGAAGTCTTAAAAATCTTGTCTTAAAAATAGAGTGCAAAACAAGTAATGAGGCATGTTGCCCCCTTTTTCCATGACCAAGCTGCTCCCTTGCATTGAATCCTTTGTGCTAATGACATTTCATTGTCATTGCTCTCTTATTCCAATTCCTGAGGTATCTCTTTTCCTTTCTTTGTTGCCTGTTTTTTCCTTTATTCTAGTGGGGATTTTTGTTCAAGCTTCTTCTCCTTTGCTAACTCTTCTTCTTCTTCGTCAGTTCATTGTAAAATTAATTTTCTTCTCTTTGTGTCATTGATTCCTGAAGATTCCTGTGCTCTTCATTGTTCTTAATTTTTCCCTTGGTGGGTTCCATTCTTGAACTTGGTCCTTCTTTCCCGTGCAGTCTGCTATCAAGTGAGCATCCAAACCACCCTTATGTTGAGTCCTCTGTGCTCTCTCAAAAATTAATCTTTAGTCAACTCAAATGGTAATGGCGTCACGAGATCATTTGGTGCAAACCTAGGGCATGCATATGTATCGTGCATATCTGCCTAAAAAATGACAACTTTATCATACTTCTCCACTAAATAGATTGCTATGTGTCCTTTACTAGATATCCTAACTAATAATGAGTTGTGCCATTTGTTGAAAGTCTGGCTACTTTGATCAAGGCTTTAATTGTTTCATTGATGAAATTTGAACCCTAATCACTCATTAAAACTTTTGGACATCCAATCCTACTGGTGATAGTGTTCTCAAAACCGAAGCGCACTGCAGTTTCAGAACTACAATCTTTTGTTGGTGCTGCCACTGCGCATCTTGTTAAGCATTCCATCGCTGTGACGATGTATTTTGTGCCACTTCTTCTAGTTGCTGGGTCAACGGGTCCAATGAAGTCTATTACCCATTTTTCAAAAGGAATTAGCATAACCATTGGGAAGGGGCATCTCATCTTTCCCTGAAGTTTTCTATATCCTTTGACATACATCAATATTCTGGTTGTATTCCTTTGCATCCTAAAACGGTGTGGACCACCAAAGACTTGCACACAACACCTGCCGATTTTTCAGATGCAACTAATTTCAGATCTGAAAATTACTTCCAAGTGAACCAAACAGTAAACCCTAGCTGTTATCAAAGGACAATTTTACATTGAAATTATTGACTGAAAATTATAGCAGCGGAAACAACAAGATCAGAGATAAATCATCCAAGCACTTGAGACACAAAATTTTCTATTCTATAAATTATCAAGTTCAGAAATTTCTGAGGGCAAAATCAGCCCTCTCAGCGATCACAATTTCACCAAAACTGAGGACAACAAATAGTCCTCTGAAAAACCAAAATTCAACAAAATTACCGAGACAAATTCCAATTTGCAAACCTGCTACAAACCACCTGTATGACCTGCTGATGTCAGCCTCATGATTGCTGACGTCAGCCTGTACAGACCTGCCTACTTACCCAGAAAATCGCATGTGTGGCCTCGCATGCGCAGCCTGTCTTTTCTTGCTGTATGACAGTCACACATGTGACTGTATAGACTGTTCCATCCAAAGGTGTGGCCTGTCAATACTGTGTCTCCCACACGTGCGAACCCGTACGGACTGCTGTATGATCTGTTCTACACGTGTGGCCTTTCTTGGCTGGAAAACATAAGCCTTCCTTGGCTGAAACAGTGGCTTTCTCTCTCCTCTTCTCCTCACATGTGTGGCCTTTCTTGGCTGGAAAACATAAGCCTTCCTTGGCTGAAACAAAAACAAAATTTCCAAGAAACCCTAGGCAAGATTTGCCAAAATTGCAGAATTTCCCTTGCTGAAATTTCCAAGCTCCTAGAACAAGTGCTAACTCCATAATGTCACAATGAGATTTGCCACAATCTCTCCTCTCCTTATGTAGGAGTCTAATGTGAGTTTAGAAGCCCTTAGCTTACTCTAAGGATCCCTCCACTAAACTCAACATTAATTTAGTATATTTTATTCCTTCTTGTGGGTGTGAAGCTCCTACACAAGCTGGGTGTGAAGCCCCTACACAAGCCCACAAAGCCCATCATCAATCCCATGAAGCCCTAGCTTCATCCCAAGGGCGTTTTCACCGAATCGAAAGTGTAATCTCGTGCTAACTAAGATTTCCACATGCCTGACACCTAGGCCATTAGTGGGAATACCTCCTGAAGCTACAAAGCATCAACGCTCCCTCTTAGTGAGGGAGGTATTCTCATCCACTCCAATGTCTCCTGGAAGTCCCTTTGTCTCCCACATTGGAAGTGGCCCTGCTTCCCATTCTGGATCTGCTACCGCAACTGCACTCCAATCCTCCTGATTGGCTGCTACCTCTGTCACCGAAACAAATCCTGCTGCGTGGCATGGTCCCTCCTGGGAAGACATGTTTCTCCTAGACGCCTCTTGCTTATGAGCCTCCTTCCTGGCTTCCTCAACCCATGACACCCTCTTGACGATCTTGGAAGATTCCTCTCTTCCACCTGCACCTGAAGGTAGACTCCCTCTGGAGGAGTGATGCTCCCTCTGAGCCTGCTAAATCCCCTTGAAGTTTGACTTCCCCTTGACAATCTTGGGAAGCTGATCCTCCCCACTAGATCTTGAGGTTTGATTCCCTTTGAGGTCTAACTCCCTCTGAGCCAGTGCAACCTCCGGAGCCACTTGCTCCCTCTAAACCTGCATAGTTTGTGGAGCTATCTGCTCTCTGCCCTTTGTCACTCTGCTACTGCTGGCCATAGCTTGCATGGGCTGGCCCTTCAACCTATAACTCCAAGAATCACAGCTGATTTGAAGCTAGATCTTGTCCATCCCGGAACAATACATGGTAGATGTTTTCCTCAATCGCTGAGATTGAGAGTACACTCCTCCTGAGTTCTGGCACCCATAGTACATTTAACACTCTCAATATATCTCCTGGATCCATCTAGAATGACACGGTTCCAAATCCTCGTATTGCATGCTTGGTGCCCATACCAAGCTCCACACACAAATCTGAGCCAGTCTCTATGAAGCTGTCAAACAACTCCCGTGCACCTATCATATGGCATGAGGCTCCACTATACACCAACCAGGTCCCACTACTGGAAACTGTACCTGAAAAAGCGAAGATCAATAAGAACTCCCTCTGGAGCCCATTTGCAACCTCATCAACCTCAGTTGTTGATGCTTGCTGCCTTCTTCCTCCTCTCCTCCGATGTGGACACTGTGAAGCATAATGGCCATAGTCGTGACAAGCAAAGCATTTGACCTTGCTAAGGACCTTCTTCCTCCTCGGCTCTGGAGATGCCTCTCTCTTTGGAGAACCTCCTTGTCTGCCCTTCCTAGCGTGAGCAATTAGGGCCTAGTTCTCATCACTGTTGCCCTTCTGCTTGCCACTCCTGGACTCTAACCAAGCCTCTTTCTGAATACATACAATCCATAATCTGTCAAAAGATGGCAACTTATCTCGAGCACATATCCCATGCAAAAATGGTTCCCAAGACTCGGGAAGACCACTCAATGCCACATTCACCAACTCGATGTCATCCACTGTCTCACCAATGGCTACAAGCTGGTCACGAATCTGAGTGATCCGCATAAGATAGTTGGCAACTGTGTCTGAACCGAACATCTCAACTGCTCTAAGCTGGTGCTTCAAGATCAACTTTCGGCTTGCATTCCCTCTTTGGTACAAGCCTACCAAAGCATCATACATATCCTTGGATTTCGTCTTCTCAGAAATGTGAGGAATCAGGTGGTCGTTCATGGAATCCAACAACACATGTTTGGCCTTCACTTCCTTCTTTTTATGGGCTGCCAACTCTTGTGGGTTAGTAGGATCCGCAACCACAGACTCAACATACTCCTTGAGATCATTCTCTTTCAAGAGAAGAAGAATCTTGGCCTTCCCAGCCCGGAAATTGGTTTCCCCTTCCAACTTGTCCTCAACCTTCAAAGTGCTCACCATTGTGACCTGCCCAAAACAAGAACAAAAATCTGCTACAATAATTCTGTTGTACCTCCAATCAGCAATAGCAAATGTGTCTCACGAGATGACTCCCTCTCTTCCTTCAAAGCCTCAGCTCTGATACCATGTCATTTTTTCATATGCAACTAATTTCAGATCTGAAAATTACTTCCAAGTGAACCAAATAGTAAACCCTAGCTGTTATCACTGAACAATTTTACACTGAAATTATTGACTGAAAATTACAGCAGCGGAAACAACAAGATTAGAGATAAATCATCCAAGCACTTAAGACACAAAATTTTCTGTTCTGTAAATTATCAAGTTCAGAAATTTCCGAGGGCAAAATCAGCCCTCTCAGCTATCACAATTTCACTAAATCTGAGGACAAAAACTAGTCTGAAAAACCAAAATTCAGCAAAATTACTGAGACAAATTCCAATTTGCAAACTTGCTACAGACCACTTGTATGACCTGCTGATGTTAGCCTGTACGGACCTGCCAAACTGTCCAGAAAATTGCACCTATGGCCTCACACGTGTGGCCTGTTTTTTCCTGCTGTATGGCAGTCACACGTGTGACTGTACGGACTGTTTCGTACCATACGTGCAGCCTGTCTGTACTGTTTCTCCCACACATGCGAACCTGTACGGACTGTTGTACGATTTGTTCTACACGTGCGACCTTCTGTCTCCTCTTCTCCTCACATGTGTGGCTTTTCTTGGCTGGAAAACAGAAGACTTCCTTAGCGGAAACAAAAACATAATTTCCAAGAAACCCTAGGCTAGATTTGCCAAAATTGCAGAATTTCCCTTGCCGAAATTTCCAAGTTCCTAGCACAAGTGCTCACTCACTTATGCTAACTCCATAATGTCATAATGAGATTTGTCACAATCTCTCTTCTCCTTATATAGGAGTCTAATGTGAGTCTAGAATCCCTTAGCTTACTCTAAGAAGCCCTCCACTAAACTCAACATTAAATTAGATTATTTTATTCCTCCTTGTGGGTGTGAAGCCTCTACACAAGCCCACAAAGCCCATCAATGCCATGAAGCCCTAGCCTCATCGCAAGGGCTTTTTCACCCAAACAAAAGTGTAATTTGGTGCCAACAAAGATCCCCACATGCCCAACACCTAGGCCACTAGTGGGAATACCTCCCGAAGCTACAAAACATCAACAACACTTTTTGTGCTGTGGGTTTTCTTGCATTATGTCCTACTCCTTCATGTGCTTCATATAATATATCATCTCTCACAATCCAACACATGTCTCCTTAAAATTCCATCTGCACCAAGTTTGTAGAGATGTCCCTCTATTAATTGATAATCTGCAGTTCTTACTACCATTTGTCTTCTTTGAGCCACTTTGTAATTGTTTGGTGCTGATGCTATAGTTACAAATTTTGCCATTTTTGCAAACTGGTATGGGAATGCTTTCACTCTAAACAAGTGTGCATTTGGAAATTCATCATCTACTTCTCCCCCATTTTCTCCTAAGTGAATTTTGGATAGATGGTCTGGTCCCACATTATCCTTATATGATTCGGATACTATATAGAAATCATACTCTTGGAACAAAAGTAGCCACCTGCAAATTCTTCCCTCTAGCACAAGTTTGTTGAGTAAAGATCTTAGTGCAGAATGGTGAGTAAAGAATTTGAAATAGTTCACTAGTAGATAATGTCTAAATTTTGCAGTGCATGCACTGTAGCTATTCCTTCTCATTCTTTTGTAGCATAAGTCTTCTATGCATTTAATAATTCTCTAATAGCAAAAGAAATGGGATGATCAACATCAGTTTCTCCAGGTATTGCTAGTATAACTCCAATTGCAACTTTTAAAGTATAAACATGCACCCATGTGCATAGAAAGTCTTTGACTAATTAGGGAAGATTGGTGTTGGAGCATTGACTGACTTCTCTTTCAATGTATTAAATGTTTCATCACACTCCTTTGTTTTGATGAACTCTTTTTTATCTTCAGTAATTTCTCTAAAGGTGCAATTATGGTAGCATAGTTCTTGATAAACTTCCTATAATAGCCTGTATGGCCCAAAGTTGCGGGAAATATGTTTATAGTTGTTGGTGTTGGCATATCAATTATTGCAACTATTTTAGCTTGGTCAAGAAACAAACCCTCCTTACACACCACATAACCCAATAATACTCCAAATGGTGTGCAAAGGTGTATTTCTTCAAATATAAGTCAATCTGTGACTATTTACTTCTTTCAAACATTAATCTCAACACCTGTATGTGATCTTTCAATATTCTGAACACTATCCACTTATACAAATAGACTTCAAAACTTTTGTGTGAAATCTCTAAATGCAGCCACAACTATCCTTAAAAAAACTGTAGGCGCATTCTTTAGACCAAAGGGCATAATTATATGCAAAACTCCCTGATTCAGAGGCAAAGGTGGTCTTCTTTTTATCTTCTTCTACAATTCTTATTTGATGGTAGCCTAAAAAGTTAAAACCCATATGTAAAGGAGTACACTTCATTCCCACAACACTCTCCAAGATTTCATTTATAAAAGGTGCAGGGAAAGGGTCATGCACACATCATTGATTCATCGTGCAGAAATCAATACAAATCCTTATCCCTCTAGTCTTCTTATTTTGTATCACGATGGGGCTGATCTAATCTATTAGAAAAATAAGGCCTGCATTTAGCGTTATGTCAAGATCTTGTTTAACCTGGGATTCATGCTTTATGACCCTTTCTTCATTGGTTTGGCTTAGCTCAATTTTCTTTTCTCCTAGCGATCCAACAATCCCTTTCATCTTCGTCAAGTCTTTCGAAAATAAACCCCAATACTCATGCCGAAGATCCACAAGTTCAATAACCAACTCTTGATCCCAATGAACTCCCGCATTGTACCTTATGTTATTGGGTGTACTGTTTAGTCCCATTGACCTACTTTTGTGGTCATTTGTTGGACATTAAAAAACTATCTTATCTTATCTTGCTTTGTTTTTAGGGGTTCTCCAAAGTATTGTGTTTTTCTATTCTCTCCTCCTTTTAGTACACTAGTAAAGGTACCAGATGGATCAAGAAAGCTAAAAGGTACTTAAAATTATACCACATTGAAAACGACGATGAAAAATTAAAATAGTATCAATGAATATGGAAAGCCCTGTGTACAATTGGTTCATGTGGTGGACAACCCAGACAACCAATGTATTAGTAAGCTGGGATGCATTCAAGAAGGATTTCTTAAAGAGGTTCCAGGTCATGGAAGAAAAGGACATTTTTACAAAACTCATCCAGTGGAAATGGAAAGAGGAGCAGTGGAAGAAAACGCTGGTGAGTGGGAAATACTTGCAACTCGTGTTCCAGGGCTATCTTCAGATCATTTAATTCAAATGTATGTCACTGGTCTTAAGCAGAATATAAGAACTAACATCCAGAGGCATCAAATTAGGTCCATTGAAAAGGCAACACATAACACTAAACAAGTAGGAAAAAAACTTGCAAATCAGCACCAATTCTCCTCTTGGCCTAACAAATGAAGTTTTGCAAGCCAATGTCAAGCCTCCCATTCAATGAGTGAAGAAAAACTAAAATATATTTCCTCACATCCATGTCTCCTTTCTCTCCAAAAGTGGCAGGCCAAATTTTGCTTTTTTATCTTTACTTTTATTTACTTTTGCATTTTATGCACAAAATGTCTCCTGCAGCAAGAAATGGATCTTGATGTTTGGGAAACATTTCCTGCATGGGTTTTCTGTTTCTGGAATGGATGTGGAAGCAGGAAAACAATGTAGCAGCAATGGAAAATCTGCTGTGGATCAGCAAATCCGTGTTTCCAATCTGCACCAGAAACCGGATCACCACCCGTGGGTGGCAAATCTGGTAACTCTTTGATTTATTGGATATGAACGAGAGTGTCCCCTGTCACCATATTCTAGCTCTGGACATCTTTGGCTACTATGGTATTTTTTTAACTAAAAATTAATAGTTAACTCTGTTTCAAGTGACTGGTATACTAATATTTGATTGGCTGATGGTGCAAGGCTTTGTTATCAAATTCACCAGTTTTTCCCTTGCTGTTTTTTTCTGCTGATTTCTTATAAACCTTGACCTATTTATGGTCATTTGGGGTCATTTATTGGACATTAACAAAATTATCTTATCTTTATCTTGTACTCCCATTTATAACCTGGAATTTCAAAGATAGTTGTGATCTTTGCTTTGTAGTTGGACCACGCATTACAGAATAATTTTCTGGCTCGAGTCAATGACTTTGAGTCCAAGGCTTATCTGATTTCGCACTATGAAGTATTGAGTTGTGTTAGAATACAATATTTTTTGTGGATTTGACATCTGCAGGTTCATAAATTACTTAGAGTATTCCTATTTTCAGATCTGTATTTTTTGATCGCATTATGATTACAGGTTTCAGAGTGGATGGATGGTAGTGGAGGACTCCGGTTGGCTTTGCCTGATTTGGCTATCCGCTTGGACTTGATAGCTAGAGTTCGTGGCATAGATGATGCTGAAAAGTATTTTACAGATCTCCCTGAGAGAGCAAAGAACCATCAATCATATGGTGCACTTCTGAATTGTTATGTGAGAGAGGAATTGGTTGAAAAGGCAGAAGGACTCATGGAAAAGATGAAGGAATTGGATTTTGTCTTGAATGCAGTTCCATACAACAACATGATGACTCTTTATTATAAAACAGGTCAGCCAGAGAAAGTACCTCTTGTTATACAGGAAATGAAGGCAAATGATGTGGTGCCTGACACATTTACTTATAACATTTGGATGAAGAGCTGTGCTGCTATGTCAGGCATTGGTGCAGTGGAGAAAGTGTTTGATGAAATGAAACGTGATGGTAGAGTCGGTGCTGATTGGACCACTTATAGTAACTTGGCAGCCATTTATGTTGATGCAGGGATTGTTGCAAAGGCAGAGTCTGCTTTGAAAGAAATGGAGAAAAAGATGCCTCAAAAAGAGCTTTTTGCTTACAATTTTCTTATTACCATGTATGCTGGTATCCACAATATAGTTGAGGTGCATAGGGTATGGGGACTGATAAGGCTAAGATTTTCTAATATGACCAACACTAGCTATATATGTATGCTTTCTTCATTGGTCAAACTTGGAGATCTGCAGGGAGCAGAGAAATGTTTTGAAGAGTGGGAATCCAATGGCTTAAGTTATGATGTCAGAGTGCCCAATCTACTAATTGGTGCTTATATCACAAAAGGAATGATTGAAAAGGCAGAGTCGTTTCTTGAACATGCTTTGGAAAAAGGAGGTAAACCAAATTACAAAACATGGGAAATGTTTGTGGATGGATATTTAGAGAACAAGCAAATGGATCGAGCTATAGAGACCATGAAGAAAGCCATTTCACAAGTTAAATATCGTGAATGGCAGCCAGCACCTGAAAAGGCACTAGCCATTCTTAAGCATTTTGAAGAGTTAGGTGATGTTGACGAAGCGGAGGACATTTTCAAAAGGCTGAGAGGTGTTGATCATGTCAACACAGATACTTATAACTCATTATTACGTACATATATTCAAGCTGGAAAATCTCCTTCCAAAGTGCTTCAACGCATGAAACTGGATAAAATTGATCCTGACACGGAAACTGATTGCCTGCTTAAACAAATTGGGGAAATTTGAATTGTGAAGGATTATTTTAGCCCTTATGGTTTGGGCCTTTACTGAAGAATGTAATATTTGGCCGCAGCAATTACATCAGAATGGTTGTTGCTTTTCCTGAAGGTTGCATGTCCAGCATTAATTTTTTGACTTAATAATCAAACACAGTTTTTAGCTTGCTGCAGTAAATCGATTATGAACAAGTTGCAAATTTATGTAGCATGGTGGCAATTTGTTGTGGCATTTGCATATTTATGAAGATTCTGTTGAAATCCCTTGCTTCTAGGCTATTGTCTTCACCTTTACTGTCAAAAAGTACAGCAGTCCCAATTTCTGCTTTTGAACATTACATATAGTGTGCCAGATTCTGAATGATAATTATTTTCGTCTTTGCCACGGTTTGACATTTGTTCTTGATTCAGCTATACTCCATCTTCAAGAAAAAAAATCGACATTAAGCTTCATATATCTTTACCACTTTTCAAGCTACTGCATTTTTTTCTTGATATGGAACTGCTGGTGAATTTTTCTTGCTTTACCTTTGCTAAGTCTATCAGCACACCATCACTTTTAGGCTTAGACACTTTGTTTCATGTTTGCAGTTTGTCACTTATGATTACATTGTCTTTCAGGAAAATCCAAGAAAAATCATTTGATAGAAATGACTTAGGATCAGCTAATTACGGATATATTTATTAATGGTCCAATTATGCTGCAAAAGCTTACTCAAGTTTTTCTTTTTTGAAAATGCGATTTATGTTACATCCAATAAACACCAAACTTACAAGTTACAACAGATAGACATAGAGTTATAATGGTTAGATACAAGAGTTGCATGGAAAGCCTCTTCCTATGAAAGCTAGAAAGGCAACATATAAGTTTGTGCCCCAAGGGGCAGGGAGTCTCAATCCTTTTTGAACACCAATTCTAGCTTTAATATGGAATGCCAAATCATTTCTGAACACTCTATTCTCCCAACTGTTTGTGGGAATTGTTTCCTTGAAAAGTAGTTGTGCACCGTCTTTTGCAAATGAGAGTAATAGCATACAATCACATCATTTTCCATTACTCTCTGCAAGAATCCCCAATCAGCCAAGCAACATAGGAGGGGCCCTCTCCAGTTTAGGGGGACTGTGAACAAATAACTGTACAGTGTATTCTGCTTGAAACCATGCCCAGAAGGTCCCAGCATTTGGACACCATTATAAGACATGCCTCACTGTTTCATCTTTTTGACCGTGGACACAGAATGGATCGGAGATGTTTGCTTTACTGGGTCTTGCTTTAAATGCCAAACCCTGACGGAGCATCAACTTGACCAAAACTTTGTATTTGAATGAGCTTCGTGATTGCTAGAGAATCCAGCATCTCTTTTTCCACCTTTCCTCGGAGACACCGGTCCCCCACTTCCCATTTAGGCGAGGAGTAATAAGGGTCTCATGTCTCAGTCTGTTACACAAGTCCTTGGTTCATAGTTGAAGGACTTGCCATTACTCCATTTCCATTCCCTCCAACACAGCCCCAAATCCTGAATACTGAGTTTTAAGCAACAACTTTCAGAGACTATTTGTATGTCATGCATGTTGTGCCTTATTCCAAAGATCTCCTGAATAGAAAAGCTTTTCCTGGCAAGCCTCTACCCAAAATAACATCATAATAAGCCACCCTGACCCCAGGGGTATGGAAAATTCTAGATGGGTCTGGATGCCAGATACCATCCATTTCTGGGACCCTCGTACTCCCAGGGAAGAATAGTTATAACCTAAGTCACCAGACACGTGGACACGGAGGACACGGAAATACGAGTGTCGGACACCGGCACGACGACCCCTGGAAACACGACACGGAGGACACGTTATATATATATATATATATATATTAAAAAAAAATAAAAAATATATATATATTAAATTATGAATTACACAAAATATATATATATTAAATTAAGGAATTACACATAAAAAATGAAATAATAATAAAATTGTACACATTTAAATTTTACATGAATGACGTGTATCCTCACAGACTTCTGATCCATGTCACATCCTAAGCAATGGATTTATGCTAAATTCAAGGAATGAACAATGCAAGGTGTCCAAAATATTTGTGGATATTTATCTTCCACAACCATGGCAGCAGCTTTGCAAACATGTGCATTATCTGTAATAATTTGCACAATGGATACTTTGTTTCTTGAGCTTGTTGCCTTGCTAAAAAGCATGTTTTTCAGCCTCTGAACTTGTTGCTGCAGCCCCACTTCTAACAGATAGAACACTAGCTGACCCTATTGAAAATTAAGGAGGGGGGACAACATTAGGTGGGAAAATCCCTCCCCTTTTTTCCCTCTTCCAGCTGCCCCTGATGATTGAGCCATGACTATTGTAGCAAAGTTCTTGGACTGCTGCAATAGAAAACAACTTGAAGAATGGTGGACAAATCCACTTGTTTGGAACTTGGAATCACTGCTACTTTAAATCAACTGGCCATTAAACCCTATTTAATTCAAAACCGAACCAACCGAACTGAAAACTGGATCAAAAAACCGTCACTAAAAATACATAAAAATATTCAAATTTTTGAAAACAAATACATATTCATGTGCATCCATGTGAATCTTTGTCTTTCTCTTTAACCACTTCTTCTCTTCAGCTAGCTTACAAATAAGACAGAGGGTTGGTGCGATACACCACTAAGTCACTCTTTGACACGATGACAAAGTGAATAGTTCAACATAAGAATTTATACTTGAGTGAAGTGTACATTTTTACTGGGGTCGTGATATAAGAGTTCAACAATCAATGCCACTCAACATCAAGGTACATAAAGGGTATGGTGCTCTGATTAATGTCAGTTTCATACCCTCTACATGATAGAATCCAAGGAAACGTTGCAATCCCCGCCAATCTTGAAATCCTGAAACCATTAAGTCTGCTGAATTTTGCACGGGACCTAAAATTCCTGCTACTTTCTCCATATGAGTTCAATGAGGTTGGAACCAATTTCAACATCTCCGAAACAATTAATGGTAATGTTGGGGTAACGTTTAAGTAAAGGATGAAAATGAAAGAGAAAGGAGAATGTCACTTTTAAGAATTTAATATTACCATTAATTACTCAAGAGAAGAGGGGTTGGGGTTGGCTTTATATCAGGGAATCCCTTCTCACACTCCACCAAAGCCCTTTGTTGCACTCTAACTCTCTTGCTACTCCAACCTGTGGGTAAAATGAGACAAAACGTTTTGAGGGTCCGTGAGGATCCACTTTGAGGGACACTTGTCCTGAATTGCGTGACCCTGGTTGTTGAAGTGTCGGACACGTTTTAGGACGTGTCCCGTTCCCAGTACACGTTGAACCAACGAATCTGACATGTGTCAGGGTGAATCGTGTCGGATTCGCTGGACACGAGACACGGAGGGTGGTTTGGACGTATCCTGTTACTTAGGTTATAACTGATTTCCAAGCATCCCATAGCCTCTTCGGGACTGTTGAGCCTGAGATATTGATGCCTTTGCATTTCGAAGAATGTTGCAAAGATTGAATTCCCCCCTGATGCCTTGAATATGTTGGGATGACAGCAAACAGTGCTTGACAAAGCTTGCAATGGGGCCTTTCCAATGACACTCCTGATTATCCACTTGTTGCAAGGATTGTTCCCTCAGCTCTAATGGCTGTAATGCTTAGGCCCCTTTTTTCTTTTGGAATAGTGCAAATGTCCCATGCTGCCAAGCACAATGCTTTAACCCCCCCTTTCTTTTCCCAGAGAAAACTTTGCAGCGCCATTCTAATCGCTTTTATTTTGCCTGTGAAGGGAAAAGACAAGCCATGTAGTAAAGATGCCCTGTTGCCAGGATTTTTTCTACTAAGTTTCTCTGCTAAAGGAAGATCCCAATTATGCCATGTTTGGATTTTGATTTCAAATTTGTTCGTTACCCACCTCCATTGCTCTGCTGGAGAAATATCAATGCCAAAGAAATACCCAAATCCCTGATAATCTTGGCCCGTGGTATTATTCTCCACTTCTTCAGATAGTTAGGTGGATCATCTTGACCAATAAGAGCTTCGGGCTTATCCTCACTCAGCACTGCTCCCAAGGTTTTAGCAAAGATATCTAGACACAGCATGGTGCCTTCAACAGAGGGCTGTGATAGCTGAGGGGTCAAAGTTGGATCATCTGCAAAGTGCACATAAAGTAATTGGTCACCTCCTGCCTGGGAAATTCCTTTAATTTGCCCCTGCATTCTAGCTGCTTCTAGTAAATATACAAGGGCATCTGCAGCAGCACATACAAATAAGGGCCTAAGGGACACCCCAACAGATAGATCGCTGGAGATGGATTGGCTCATCTAGAGTTCCATTCACACAGACTCTAGCTGAAGCCTGGATGAAGAGATTTGCCATAACTCTGGTGAAGAAAGACCCAAATCCTAACCAATCCAACATATCTAAAATGGAATCCCATTTAATCCTAGAGCATTTTTCTTGCATGCAACCTGCATACTGTATCACTGCTGACTTATAATGATCTAGACAAATGGCAAAACTCAAATTCTGTAAAATATATTTGCCACTTTAAAAGGGCATGCAATAGAACAGAAAAACACACATGGATACTGCTTTATAATGTACAAGCTTTGCTCAAATGTTTGAGACCCTTGTAACTTTTACTTGACAATGGTGCTAAATATAGTCTGGGGGTAGAATCCTATTAAGGCACATGGAGGTGCTTGTGAGCATTTATTGATCACATACAAATGACGAATGATGTCCAAAAAAGAGTAGATTCTCTAAGTGGGGATTATTGATTACACCTACACCATTGTATATCATTAAATATGCAATATCATGCTTCATTTCATGCTCTACATCCTGAAAGTAGGAAATATGATGCTCCAAAATTTTCCTATATGAAATTATTTTCCGAATTGATTTTTTCCCATTCGAATTTTTTCTGTATGCATTTATCCTCTTAGAGACTTTACTTTACATCATCAGTCATCTTGACCTGTATAAATCTTATATGAGTTTTAAATAAGTAAAAATATATTTCCTTTGCAACAATATATTCACTTAACATCTGCATAGAATAAATACCAATTCAAGTATTTGGTAGTTGTCTCCTGACCTATATAAAACCTATACAAAGAAGCATAAACATGTTTCCCTTTACAACAACATATTTACTCAATGCCTTTTTCAACATAGTACAGTTACAAATTCAAATATTTAGCAGGTGTCTGTCAACAGGTTGCTTTGGTTGGATTTTAGATCTATTGACAACTGACATGTTGCTAAAGATTTTGCTAGCATATGACTTGTATTGGAGCCTTTTCCACCAAAGGTTTCAACTTTTGCAAAAATAGTCATATTTCTAATTCCAGAACTCCACTTAATGTGTTTCCAGACATCTAACCCTTCACCGAGTCTGCTTTTGATTTGTTGAACCTGAACCGCTGATTCAATGACATTCAACTCAACATCATCTTTCCAAGGTGCGATAATCTGTAACATTTTACTCCTGTTTCCTGAGACAATGGTTAGTCCTGTTGAGTCTCTGATCAACATCTACAACTTTGACGCCACACCTCATAGACCAAAGTTCCATATGTGGTAACCTCCTAGATATGAATCTACAAAATAATTTGGTCAAAAGATCATCAGTGTCAATTCAGGTATGTGCTATATTTCTCCAACAAGTTCTGTTGATTTTCTACAGAAATTATGATATCATATGGCCATCTTAAACACAAAATAAAAGTACTTTGAAAATGAATGTCAAGGAAGACATTACAGCAGCAAAACCTAACATCTTCCATGAAGTTGAAATAAAATATGCAATGAAAAATAAAACCTATCTACAAGTAAGACGATTGCCCCATGTTGGAGTGGGTACCATCTACTTAGCAACCATCTGGTGTGTCAATCCAGGACTGAGCCATGGTGACAAAATTGCTCACACTTTTGGAGAAATGGATTTGATTGCCTTGTCTCTTCCGAAGAAGGGTACTTTTTCCAAGTCTAAATTGAGTTATAAAAGCTGTCACAATTACATCATACCAAGTTTAAGAAAGGGTAAAATTTTCACTTGAAAAGCAAAAACATAAAGAAAACAATGCCAATTATGAGCCATTTTCTGGTCTCATCATTTCCTTACCTTGCTCAACTCCATGGGTCCCTAATGGACTTGGAGTACAACATTTCATTTTCCTGTGGAAGATAGCTTTGTTATTGTGTTGCTTGTGCTTGGAAGATGTGCGTTGTTGGACCTGATCAGAATTAGTAACTTGACAAAAATAAAAATCTTAAAGATAAACCTTGAAAGTATGGAAGGGTTCATCAAAATGTTCAAATTCTTTAAAATCTTTTTATTCTGCATTTTTAACTTTCCAAAAAAGTAGTGGCAAATGTGTGTCTTTGTTGAAATATTGTAACTTCGAAGAATATTCTAATTATAATTAAGTTATTATTTTATAGATCAAATCCCCTTTTGTGGATTGATCATGTCGGGTCTTGTATAAGACCAAATCCCCTTTTGTGGATTAGTCAAACCATATTTATATGGTGGTATTTGTAAAGTCGGCCCCTAGGGTTTATAAAGTGGTTTTAACCACTCTTGGAAGAAGTCGGCCCCTAGGGTTTGTAAAGTGGTTTTAACCACTCTTGGAAGAAGTCGGCCCTACTAAGTGAAGAGACATAACCCTAGCGCCTCCTCAACTAGTATTTATAAGTGAGGAGGGCGCCTCATTTGTTCACTCACTCACACTTCTAGTGCACATCTTTTGAAGGAAGCTGCAGTTGCAAGAAGGAGAAGAGAGACACATGCTCAGTCCTAGGTTATTCTTGGTGGATTGGTCTTTAGTCTTGGCATTGTATTGACAATCTATTATTGGGGAAGTTTTTGCTGGGTTTTCTCCCCCATGAGGGTTTCCCAGGATAAAATACTATGTACCTTGTCATTGTGTTTCTTTCAGTGATCCTACTTATGTTGTTATGCTTTAGTAAATTGAAAAAAACTTAATAACAACTCTAAATGTATCATGGTATCATAGCTTCACTGAATATAGCACCTTTCACTGGGTATCTAAAAATGTCATTGTTGTCGTACAAGAAATTAGGGGTTTTTATTGGAAAGGAATTTTTGACTAAAACCCATCTAGGGAAGTGGGCCCTACCCTAGCGCATCATTTGGTAGCTTGAGCACACCTTTTTAGTGTTCAGAGCCTCCAGAAAGTCAAACCCTAGTTTTGAATGGTACTAGAAAACCAGGAAACCAGAACCAGTACCAGAAGTACCAGTCCAAATTTGCACATGTCAAGTTTCAAGAGACAAAACTTGAAATTTTTGAAATCAGGTAGCTCCAGCCTACTTGCCTCAGCCCAACACATCTCTTGGTAAGTTCAGATTCATTTTCTGGTCATTTTCCTAGCTCCAGGTCAAGATGTCTGCAAGCACCAAGCTTGTTGACAAGTTAGAAGGTGTGGAAAACTTCCATGCTCGGAAGTACAAAATTGGACTCCTTCTTGAAGAGAATGACCTTGCAAAATTCATAAAAGAAAATGTATCGGAAGTCGAAGAAGATGCAGCCAAAGCAAAGTACAAGAAGGATATGGTTAGGGCCAAAAGGATAATTGCAGACTCCATTAAAGATCACTTGATCCCTCAAGTGTCTTCTAAGAATACTCCAAAAAAGATGTTTGATGCCCCAACCCGAATGTATGAAGGAAAAAACATCAATCGGAAGATGAACTTGAGAACGCAACTCAAGAATACAAAGATGTAGAAAGGAGAAACAATTCATGACTATTTCTCTAGGGTTTCCCAATTCAAGGAACTATTAGAAGCAATTGGAGACAACCTAGATGAAGATGAACTCATAATGACAACTCTTAATGGTCTCACAAGACCTTCGGATGCCTTCATCCAAACTATCTGTGCAAGAAAAGAAAAACTCCAATTTGATAGTTTATGGGAAGAATGTGTTCAAGAAGATGCAAGAGTAGCCAACTGAGAAGCAATACTATTAAGAGATGAAGAACAAGCCCTAATTGCTCATGCTAAAGGAGGAAAGAAAAGGTCTAATTTCCAAAAGGAGTGTTAAGAACCTGAATAGATCTACAAATATAATCACCACAAATACTGAATACACAATAGATCCACAAAGCAAGATAGAAGAAACCACACTTTATTATTACCAAAACCCTTGAGGTAGGGCAACACCGTACAATGGATCCTATTATGGAAGGGATCCTCTCTTGTTCACTTGCCTCTTCGAGGGGGCATCCTCCTATTGAGCTACCGCTCCAAATACAATACTTCTCTTCATGTCTCATTAAATTGCTTGAATCCCTTTATATAGTGCTACCATCACCTAAGAACATTATAGAGGAGAAATCTTCTAGAAATAGAACATTCTAAGAAGTTCTTTTACATTTATTATATCTAATTACCCATTTATTATATCTAACTACCATAGTGGACCTTATTTAATAATATAGTAGACCTAGTCCACTTTACATTGAATGGTCTCCACTATCATCACTATGGGCCCTCTGGGCCCCTCCACTACCTCTCTAGCTACCTTACATTCCATCCCCCTTATGAAAGCGTTGGTTCTCAACGCTTGATGTACAACCATATACCAGGGTCCCATGGATAATTGTGGACCATAATGCTAAATAAGACTGAAGAACCAAAGTCCCATGTAGAAAGGAAAGCCATCATGCTGAAGTAGTTCAACTGCCATTGTAAGCCTGGGTCCCATGTCCAAGTGCTCATGTGAACTCATCGTGGAAGATTTTGGAACCCAGTAACCAACTCCAAATGATGCTCCAAAGACTGACACCTATCATGTGGATCCAAATAAGAAGATCCATCCACATAGTGGAAAATGGTCGTAGCAGAATCTAGAAGGTATAATACCACTGTAGAATATGCAGACTGAACGCTGGTAACTAGCTCCTGATGTGGGACATTGATGTTCTCTATAGAAGGTGGAGTAGAGTCATCAAATAAAATATGGAAGTGGTTGTCATCCCAGAAATGACAACTATCCATATACCAATCATCACAATCTGCCTCAAAATCATACTAAGCATATATTTCTTGATTATATTCATCCCTGAGGCTCTCAATAAAAAATCTCTCCTGTATGTTATTCAATGAATCTTGAATACTACGAAAACTATTATTGAGGTCGTCTATAAGGCTGTCTGTGAGGTTGTCTGTGAGGCCATGTACAAATGCATCAAATCTGTCATCCAATGTGTGAAACAATTGGACTTTGAATGATTCAAGAATTTTTTTCAGGTTTTGAGAAGAAATAACCATCTGAGCATCCTATGAACTCACCCAATAAGTTACGGCAGAAAATCGCGATTTTTTTTGGAAAAACCCTAAAAAACTGTTGAAGTTAAAATGCTCATAACTTCACTTCCCGGACTCCGTTTCAGCTGATTTTTTTTTTGAAATTGGGTGAAATTGTGAGAGAAAATCAGATCTTGTTTGAGAAAATTCAGCCTCTAGCTGCTACAGAAATAAAAACAAATCGCGCCGCCGTCCGCGGAAAAAACCCTGAAAAAATTGCAGATTTTAAAACTTCAATATCTTGACCTTCCGGACTCCGTTTCAGACGATTTTTTTTTTCAACTTGGGTGTTTTTATGAGAGGAACTCAGATTTACAATATATTTTTGCAAATTTTGCACATAAATATACCAAAAAGTTCTGGAATGTCGCGGCCCTTTTTTTTTCTCCGAAAAAAATCTGCAAAAATAAAAAATATTAGCCCACAATGTCTACCAAGGAAAGTGCTCTGATACCACTTATTAAGAACCTGAATAGATCTACAAATATAATCACCACAAATACTGAATACACAATAGATCCACAAAGCAAGATAGAAGAAACCACACTTTATTATTACCAAAACCCTTGAGGTAGGGCAACACCGTATAATGAATCTTATTATGGAAGGGATCCTGTTCACTTGCTTATTTGAGAGGGAATCCTCCTATTGAGCTACCGCTCCAAATACAATAATTCTCTTCATGTCTCATCACATTGTTTGAATCCCTTTATATAGTGCTACCATCACCTGAGAACATTCTAGAGGAGGAATCTTATAGAAGTAGAAACTTCTAAGAAGTCATTTTACATTTATTATATCTAATTACCCATTTATTATATCTAACTACCATAGTGGGCCTTATTTAATAATATAGTAGACCTAGTCCACCTTACATTGAATGGTCTCCACTATCATCACTATGGGCCCTCTGGGCCCCTCCACTACCTCTCTAGCTACCTTACAAGGAGACCCACCTTCATAAGGAATCTTACTCCCCAAAGAGATTCACCCACTTCCATAAAGAATCTTACTCTCTAAGGAGATTCCAAAAATATTAGATGGGGCAAAGAAAAGAAAAAGATTTAACCTCTTATCAATGTTATCATTGTGATAAGATGGGACGCATTGCTAAGAATTTTCCCGCCAGAAGGGAAGAATTCAAGAAGAGAAATAACAAAAGACATCATGCCTATGCAGTTGAAGATGATGAGCCACCCACGAAGTTGACTAAATAAGAGATTGAAGATTATGTTTTATTTTCCACCCTCTTAAGATCTGTGACACCTGGAGAGGATACTTGGCTCATAGACAGTGGTGCCTCTTGTTGAATTTTCTATGAGCTATGGCTCATGCATTTACTTTAAATTTTTTGTTTAACTTTTACTTGAATCATAACTACTGCAACAAACCAATATCACAAGAAGAATAACCATGCACAAGAACACAAGAAGTATCCTGGGAAACCCTTCTCAACAATGGAAGAAAACTCAACCAATCCTTTGCTATATTCTTCAAGAGAAAGGCCTCCCACACCATTACCAAACCTAGCACATAAGAGGGTGTTGTAATTCTCATAATTTCAGACCACAACTTCTAAAATCATGAGATGACACAATGCTAAGTGTGTTTCCTCAATGGGGATTCACTTTTATTTATATAAGACTTATCACATCAAATGATGTGTCTTTTGGCACAATAGGGCCGACCTCAATAACTCAAAATATAATTAATAATTACCATATTAATTATCTTTTACATTAATGGTGGGGCCGATCTATACCCTTTACATCACAAATAGGGTCACAGGTAAGTCTGACTCTTGGACAATATAGCAAGGGATCTCATACACCCACTAGTGCTCAGCCAGTAGGGGCACATCCATCTGTGCTCAACCACATGGATGTCCACATCTCTATCTCACTGCGTCTCACAAGAGAAGCACACTCACTAGTGCTCAACCACTAAGATCACGTTCACCTGTGCTCAGCCACAGACACGTCCAACTCAACAGATCTCTTTCTCACTGCGTCTCACAGGAGAATCACACTCACTAGTGCTCAACCACTAGGATCACGTTCACCTGTGCTCAGCCACACGCATGTCCAACCCAATAGATTGCTTTCTCACTGTGTCTCATAGGAGAATCATCTAGAGTATCACAACATCTCAACTCTCTGCACAGAGGAGACCAATATATCATTTCATCTCCGTCTAAGAGATAATGACACACCCAACTCATGGGCTTCCCCACATAGGGGCACACAAAATTCCATCTTCGTCTCAGAGAGGAACCACACACCCAACTCATGGGCTTCCTCACCCCACACAGGGCACAACGTTCCATCTCCATCTTAGAGTGGAACCACACACCTGTCTCATGGGCACACCCAACTCAACCCAACTCATGGGCTTCCTCACCCCACACAGGGGCACACACCATTCCATCTCTGTCTCATAGAGGAACTACTCACCCATCTCATGGGCACACCCAACTCATGGGCTCTCTCTAAGGTCGACTCACTCAGTTTGTGTCCTGGAGGATGTCTCACACAACTGTAATCATCAACACTCCCTCTTGGCTAGGGAGACATTCTCTATCGGGCCAAGTCTCTCACGGAAGTACTCGAACTTCGTCTTGGCTGTAATCATCAACACCCCCTCTCAGCTAGGGAGGTATTCTCCACCAGGCCAAGTCTCTCATGGAAGTACTCAAACTTCGTCTTGGCAAGAAATTTGGTGAAGATATCTGCAATCTTCTCATGTGTAGGAGGATACTGCACATGTACTGCTTTTCTTTGCACCATGTCTCAGATATAATGAAATTTTATCTCAACCTGTTTCAATCTATCATGAAACACAGGGTTCTGAGAGAGCTTCACACAACTCTGGTTATCACAATGAATAATATGATCCATCTCATGATCAAAATAAGTCTGTCAGAAGTTTGCGAAGCCAGAGTGCCTCGCAGACTGCCACACTCAATGCTATATACTATACTTCTGTGGTACTCAAGGACACAGAGCTGTGTTTCCTGCTGCACCAAGAAACCATGGCAGACCCCAAGGTAAAACAACAACCATACGTTCTTTTCTGGTCCACTGCGCTCCCTGCCCAATCAGCATATACCTGCAAACTGAAGACTATACTGGAGGCATATCTCAAGCCATATCCAAATGTGCCTCGTAGATATCTCAATACATGTTTCGCTGCTATTCAATGAGTCTGTTTTGGCTGACTCATGAATTGACTAAGTACATTCACTGCATAGCATATATCGGGTCTGGTGTTAACCAGATACATCAATGATCCAATCAGTGGTGGATCGATCTTGTCTGAATCATCATCATTCATTTTCTTCAAATCTATCACCATCGGTGTAGACATGGATTTGCATTCTGTCATACTGAACTTCTTTAATATCCCCACTGTATATTTTCCTTGACTCAGGAAAATCTCATCAGTCCTCTGCCATACTTCTTGTCCCAAGAAGTACTGTATCATACCCAGATCCTTCATCTCGAAATTAGAAGTCAAGGGTTGCTTGTATCCAACAACAAGACTTCCTAAATAAGTCACCAAAATCAGGATTTCATCATCAACAATATAATAATATAGGTTTGGATCAACAACACTCTTGCTGAAGCCCAAACTCATCAATAATCCATCCATCTTCTCGTGCCAAGCATGAGGTGTCTACTTTAGTCCATACAAGGCTTTCTTAAACCTATACACATCTCGTCGTATATGTTGAAATATTGTAACTGCAAAGACTATTATATTTATTATTGAGTTATTATTCATTAGATCAATCCCTTTTTGTGGATTGATCATGTCGGGCATTGTAATTGACCAAATCCCCTTTTGTGGATTGGTCAAACCCTAAATATATTATGCAAATTGAGAAGTTGGCCCCAGGCTAATTAAAGTGGTTTTAACCACTAAGAAGACAAGTCGGCCCTGCCCAGTGAAGAGACACCTTTCCAGGACCTGCCAGTTTGTATAAATAAAGGAAGCCAATGCCTCATTTGATCACTCACTCATTCGCTCACTCAGTGCGCAAGTTTGGTAGCTGCTGTTGGGAGAAGAAGGAAGAGAGGCACATTTCTCAGTGGAGGATATTCTCTAATGTTTGTTTTATTGTATTGGCTATCTATATTAAGGAAGTTTTTGCTGGGTTTTCTTCCCCACGAGAGTTTCCCAAGATAAATGTTGTGTATCTTGTGATTGTGTTTCTCTCAGTGATCCTATCTATGCTATGGCTATCTAGTAAATTGAAAAGAAACCTAATAATAGCTTAAACCTTAACATGGTATCAGAGCTTAACTAAAGAGAACATCTTTCACTGGATAAAGAAAAACGTCACTGTTGCCGTACAAGAAAATTAGGGCTTTTTGTTGAAGAGGAATATCAACATAAAAATCATCTAGAAAAGTGTGCCCTAGCCTAGGGAACTCTTTGGCACCTTCAGCGCACTTTTTCAGTGGATAGAACTCCCGGAAAGTGAAACCCTAGTTTTCATTGGTACCAGAAAACCAAAAAACTAGAAGTACCAGAAAACCAGAAGTAACAGAAAACTAAGAAACCAGAATCAATACCAAAAGTACCAGTCTATAATTCCGCTAGTCAAGTTTGAAGGGGAAAAAATTGGATTTTCTGAAATCTAATTGCACTAGGCTACTCGCCTCTGCCAAGCACACCTTTTGGTAAGTTCAAAATTAAATTCTAAGCATTTTCAAATTTTGGTCATTTTCCTAGCTCCAGGTAAAGATGTCTGCAAGCACTAAGCTTGTTGACAAGCTAGAATGTGTGGAAAATTTTCGTGCTTGGAAGTATAGGATTTCACTCATTCTTGAAGAGAATGACCTAGCAAGATTCATTAAAGAAGATGTATCAGAACCTTCTGATGCTGCAGCTAAAGCAAAACACCAAAATGACACAATTAGGGCCAAAAGAATCATTGCATATTTTTATTAAAGATCACTTGATTCCTCAAGTGGCTTCAAAGAAGACTCCAAAAGAAATGTTTGATTCCCTAACCAGATTGTATGAAGGAAAGAACATCTATCGGAAGATGAATCTAAGAACTCAACTCAAAAGTACAAGGATGAATAAATGAGAAATAATTTAGGAATATTTCTCTAGAATATCACAATTCAAAGAACATCTAGAAGCAATTGGTGATACTCTAGATGAAGAAGAACTTATAATGACAACCCTTAATGGTCTCACAAGACCTTGGGATGCATTCATCCAAACTATTTGTGCCAGAAAGGATAAATTAAACTTTGACAGTCTTTGGGAAGAATGTGTTCAGGAAGAAGCAAGAGTAGCTAACTGAGAAGCATTACTATCAAGAGATGAAGATCAAGTCCTAGCTACTCATACTAAAGGAGGAAGAAAGAGGTCTTACTTCTATAAAGAAACTCATAAGGAGTCTCACCCCCAAAACAAATTCATACATAAAGAATCTCACCCTCCAAGGAGATTCCATAAGTTTCAGAAAGGTCAAAGAAGAGAAAAAGATTTCTCATCGTACTAATGTTACGATTGTGACAAGATAGGACATATTGCTAAGAATTGTCAAGCTAGACGAGAAGAATACAAGAAAAGAAACAAGAGGCATCATGCCCATACAATTAAAGATGAAGAGCCACCCACAAAGATGATAAAAGAACAGATTGAAGACTATGTATTAATCTCTGCCCTCTCAGGATCAGTGTCACCTGGTGAGGACACTTGGATCATAGACAGTGGTGCTTCCAAGCACATGACAGGTCAAAGAGACATTCTCTCTTGCCTTACAAAAAATAAGTTTCCCTAGAAAGTTACAATTGGAGATGATTATCAATACCCTATCAAAGGAGTAGGAGAATCAAATTACAAACTTGATTCAGGGACCCCAATGAAGATGAAGGATGTACTATATGTACCAGGTTTGACAAAGAACTTACTTTCTATCTCAGCTTTAGAGAAGAAAGGCTTCAGAGTTGCTTTCATAGATGGAGAAGTTCTTATGTGGCCCAAAGGAAAAACCATGGAAGAAACAATTGTTATTGGAAAAGAAGAAGGTGGATTGTATAAGCTAAAAGGTCACTCAGAAGCAGCCTTGACTCATTCTATTGAGAATCCCTGTGAATTTTGGCATAGAAGACTAGTTCACATTAACTACAAGGCATTACCATATGTAAGCAAGGCAGTCACAGGTCTACCATAATTCAAGGTTGACCATGAAGGTGTGTGCAATGAATGTGCACAAGGAAAGAACATCAAAAACCCTTTCCTGAAGAGAGACAGTAAAGCAGGAGTCATAGAGCTCATTCAATCAGATGTATGTGGCCCAATGCCATCAACCTCCATCTGTAGGTATGTATACTATGTGTATTTTATTGATGACTATCCTCGCAAAACCTAGGTTTACTTTTTGAAATCAAAAGATTAAGTGTTCAGTAAATTCAAGGGATTCAAAGCCTTGATAGAGAATCTCTCTGAAAGAAATATCAAGATACTCAGGTCAGATAATGGAGGAGAATACACCTCAAAAGAGTTTGCAAAATTTTGCAAAGATGCCAGGATCAAGAGGGAGCTCAACACTCCCTAGAATCCTCAACAAAATGGTGTAGTAGAAAGAAAGAATAAAACTATAATGAAATCAGTGAAGAATATAATCCATGATCAAGATCTTCCAATGCACTTATGGGCAGAAACAACAAAAAAAACAATATATGTACAAAACAGATTGTCCCATAGTGCACTTGGGTTCAAGGTCCCTGAAGAGATGTTCTCCGGAAAGAAGACATAAGTAAGCCATCTCAAAATATTTGGCTGCCCAGTATTTGTACACATTCCGAAAGAGAAGAGAACCAAGCTGGACCCTTCAGGAAAGAAGGAAATATTTGTTAGATACTGTGAGGTCTCCAAGGCCTTCAAAGTTTATATACCAGGTTACCATCATATTGAGATCAATAGGGATGTAACCTTTGATGAAGATGCAACACTCAAGAAATCAAGAAGATGCCATCTTGAAGAAGCATATGAAGAAGAACTCGTGGTTCGCAGAGTTGCAGAACCAGTGAGGGAAGTCATAACTTCCCATGATGAGGAGATTCTAGAAGATCATGACATAATAGAATCCCAAGAACCTCCCCAGATGACGATCTCCCACAAGAGAAATCCAACTTGGGCAAGGGAACTTATTCAATATGGAGAGAAGTATGGTGCCCCTGAAGGAACCATGAGATAAGTCAAGAAACTCAAGCCATTCTCTAGTTATATGGCTTTGATGTGTGATCTATTAGAGAAGGAGCCTACTTGCTTTGAAGAAGCTATTCTGAAGAAATAATGGGAAGATTCCATGACAAAAGAATACCAATCCATTATAAAAAATGATGTATGGGAAATAGTTCCCAAACCAAAGAGAAAGGATGTGTTATCTTCCAAATGGATTTTCAAAATAAAACATGCTGTTGATGGAAGTATTGAGAAATATAAAGCAAGGTTTGTTGCTCGTGGATTTTCTCAAAATGAAGGCATTGCCTATGAAGAGACGTTTTCTCCTGTATCCAGATACACTTCAATCAGAACCATCATAGCTATTGCAGCTAAGATGAAGTGGAACTTACACCAGATGGACGTGAAAACAACTTTCTTGAATGGTGTCATTGAAGAAGAAGTGTATATAGAACAACCTTAAGGATTTGAAGTTTAAGACAGGAAGACTCATGTCTACAAGTTGAAGAAGGCTCTGTATGGATTGAAGCAAGCTCCTAGAGATTGGTATGGAAGGATTGACATTTTCCTGATGAGCTTGGGCTTTACCAAGAGTAAAGCCGATTCTAACCTTTACTTCAAGGTTATGAATGGTGAGCTTGTTATATTGTTGTTGTATGTGGATGACTTATTCTTAACTGGAGAAGAAAAGCTCATCACTGATTGTAAGAAGAATCTCACTGCATAATTTGAGATGAAAGACCTTGTCCTAATGCACTATTTCTTAGGTCTTGAGGTCTGGCAGAGGTAAAAAAAGATCTTTCTTAACCAAGGGAAGTATGCAGTTGAAATGCTGAAGATATTTGATATGTTGGAGTGCAAATCCATGAATGCACCCATGGAAACAAAGTTGAAGCTCTCGGTTGACACTTTGTCATAATTGATTGATGCTACACTGTACAGACAAATCATTGGATCGTTGATGTATCCAACAAACACCAGTCCAAATATATGTTTTGCCGTGAACACCTTGAGTCAATTTCTAATAGAGCCTAGACATGTTCACCTGGTTGCTACAAAACATGTGATGAGGTACCTTAAGGGTACATTAGATTTTGGTCTCAGTTATAATGGAGATCATGACTTCAGACTGAGTGGTTATACCGATTCAGATTGGGTTGGAAGTGTCTCTGACAAAAAGAGCACTTCAGGGTGTTGTTTCAATCTAGGGTCAACCATGATCTCATGGAAGAGTAAGAAGCAATCAAGTATTTCTCTCAACACGACATAAGCATAATACATTGCTGCATGTTCCGCCAGTTGTGAATCCATATGGATTTTGAAGTTGTTGACATATCTATTCAATCTGGAGATGGAAGCAACCGTGATCCTATGTGATAACCAGAGTTGCATAAAGATGACAGAGAACCCTGTGTTCCATGACAAGTCAAAACACATAGAGATCCGATATCATTACATCCATGATATGGTGTAGAGAGGAGCCATAATGTTACAGTATGTTAGCACGGATGAATAGGTTGTAGATGTGTTGACCAAGCCACTATCTCCTGTAAAGTTTGAGCACTTTCGAGATAATATTGGTGTAGTCCGAAAGGACCTCCCTCGAAAGGGGGAGTAGTGTTGATGCCAACCTAGTGCTGAATATTTCCAGCTTTGTGCTGATGTTATTGTGATGCCAGCCTAGTGCTGAAGATTTCCAGCTTTGTGTTGATGTTGTTGTGATGCCAGCCTAGTGCTGAATATTTCCAGCTTCGTGCTGATGTTGTTGAGATGCCAGCCTCGTGCT
>SNQJ01S0003475.1:67333-79159 GCA_010110895.2 Picea sitchensis
ATTATTGAGTTATTATTCATTAGATCAATCCCCTTTTGTGGATTGATCATGTTGGGCATTGTAATTGACCAAATCCCTTTTTGTGGATTGGTCAAATTCTAACTATATTATGCAAATTGAGAAGTTGGCCCCCAGGCTAATTAAAGTGGTTTTAACCACTAAGAAGACAAGTCGGCCCTGCCTAGTGAAGATACACATTTCCAGCACCTGCCAGTTTGTATAAATAAAGGAATCCAACGCCTCATTTGATCACTCACTCATTTGCTCACTCAGTGCACAAGTTTGGTTGCTGCAGTTGGGAGAAGAAGGAAGAGAGAGGCGATTGCTCAGTGGAGGATATTCTCTAGTGTTTGCTTTATTGTCTTGGCATTGTATTGGCTATCTATATTAAGGAAGTTTTTGCTGTTTTTTCTCCCCCATGAGGGTTTCCGAGGATAAATGTTGTGTATCTTGTGATTGTGTTTCTCTTAGTGATCCTATCTATGCTATGGTTATCTAGTAATTTGGAAATAAACCCAATAATAGCTTAAACCTTAACAATATATCACGAATCCTTCTGGCTGTTTGATATAAACTTCTTCCTCAATCTCACCATTGAGAAAGGCTGTCTTTACATCCATTTGATGTAGTTTCCAACTCATGGATGATAGTATGGATGGAAGTGTATCGGGCTACTGGATCAAATGTCTCATCATAGACAACTCCCTCTTTTTGTGGGAATTTTCTCGATACAAATCTTGCTTTATATTTTTCGAAACTTCCATTAAATTCATGTCCCTCTACCCCTTGCAGAGTTTGTCGATCTTAGACATGCCTCTCATGGCCTATTGCAAAGTTTCTGGGAATATCAACTAAAGAAACTAGATTAAATAACCATCTCCCTCTGAACTGCTAAAGAGGATAAGGTAATGTCTCTTCCTTCTTCTCAATTAGTTTTACTCCCTCTGAGTCAAGTCACTCCTTCTGAAGTCTGAAGGATGGACATCTTCCTTTGTTGTTAACCTGCCTGGAACAAGAAAACAAATGAAAGGAAACAAGACAAGAATATCTCCTAGAGGAGAATCATGAGTACATCTCTAGAATCAAAACAATTTAAGGATTGTTGTCACAGTTACAACACCTACTTGTAATGTAGCAACCTTAGAAATGTAGGTTAGAGGCATGAAAATTAAAACAATCAAACCTGGAGTCTTCTCTTCCAGTGTGTTGTTCCTCTGAATGCACTGAGATCCCTCTGGATCCACGATTGCAGCAAGGCTTCCTTCCTCCTGCAAGTACCCTCATGAAAATGATGCATATATATATATATATATATATATATATATAAGTGCATATCCGAGAGTGTACACCAATGGAGATTCTGCTCGAGAAAATTCCCTCATAATGATGCATTTTTCATGATTGTTCATATCTCCTGGATATCAAGTTGTCTAGGTGCTATTCTTCAAAGACAAAATGTAAATCCTACAACTATATGTTCCAGAACATCAACCCTAAAGGGTACTTCATTCTTCACTTAATCGACCTTAGAGTTTTACTGAGAATCACCCACAATACAATATTCTGCCTCTGCTGCAACAATCTTCTTTATTGATTTTCAACAGCCCTAAATCCCCTTTGTTTCTTTTTGCCTCAAACCAGTCTCTGTTTCCTCAACAAACCCTGTTTCCTCTATCATCTTAATGAAGCTAATCGATCTTGTATATTCCTTCAATTCCACTCTGCAAACATTCCCAGGTACATACTCAATATTCTCACAATTGTTTCAATACTTGCTCTGTTAGTAGCTTGCACAGTTTAGTCATATCTGTGCACACGTCTTGTTATTTCAGTCATTGTTGTAGCAACCTTCTTTTTCATTTTCATTTTTGTGTAGGTGCTATGCATGTTGTATGTTGTTCTTGACTGAACTTTTCTCAATTAGTTGTAGCAATTTCCTACAAGGAACCACTACTCACAAGATGTACTCAATATGGGTTATTGCATCATGTTGTATAAGATATATCATATCACCGTCATTATTTCAGAAGGTATACCCTTCTAGATCTATTGGATGTACACCATCTTCATTGGCTAAAACAACTATAGCATTCTCCATTGAATTTCCTCCCTTTATCCACAAATGGTCTTGGGAAGTACATTCTATTGTCCTCTTTAATTTTGTTGTTACAGATTTACCATAAAATGGTAATAACATTTGCTTTTGATCCTCAAAACTTACATTAGAACATCCCTTATACTACCCTTCAATTTTCCCTTATAACAAGCCTAAAATGATTCAATTTTTCCCTTTATCACAACCTCATATCTGTTGAACTTGAGCCTCATACAAGCCTTAAAACTTCCCTTATCTCAGCATCAAAAAATTCCCTATTGATTGACAAAGTTTGCTAAACTGTGGCTGACTTTGATGATGAACAATGGCTGAAAGTCAGGGTGTCCTTTTTTCCCTTTAAACCCTCCTCTCTCAACACAATCCTTTTCCCACAACCCTCGACCTGCTACAGGAGGCTTACACAGCCCTTAACATTCCATAGTATTCCCGCAAGAGGGAATACACCGCTCTTCTATTGCCCACGGACCGAGGTAATACTTACACATCACCTTTGGCAGCCTCAACCTTCACTTCAGAAGTGTCCAACCCTTTCCTCATTATGGATCTATTGTTAGGGTCTTAATGTGTTAGCCTTAGTGGGGCCTTTTTTCTTTGTTGCAATCTCCTTCTAGGTTTTTCAACAGGGCTTGGCCAGGCCTCAACCTTCACCAAGGATTTAAGAGGGGTCCGGCCTCAATATTTACCAAATTTTTTTAAAGGGAGGTCCGACCCTCTTTTCTTTACACCTACAACATATTTTTGGAAGCCCTTTCCTTCAAATTTGATGTGCAATGAGTTTCTTCAAGCCCGCTCTGATACCATGTTGAATTTTCTACGAGCTATGGCTCATGCATTTACTTTAAATTTTCAGTTAAAGTTTTACTTGAACCATAACTACTGCAACAAACCAAGATCACAAGAAGAATAACCATGCACAATAACACAAGAAATATTATGGGAAACCCTTCTCAACAAGGGAAGAAAACCCAACCAATCCTTTTCTATATTCTTCAAGAGAAAGACCTACCGCACCATTACCAAACCTAGCACACAAGAGGGTGCCGTAATTCTCATAATTTCAGATCACAACTTTTGAAATCATGAGATGAAACCATGTTAAGTGTGTTTCCTCAATGGGGATTCAATTTTATTTATATAAGACTTTTCACATCAAATGATGTGTCTATTGACACAATACGACCGACCTCAATAACTCAAAATATAATTAATAATTACCATATTAATTATCTTTTACATTAATGGTGGGGCCGACCTGTACCCTTTACATCACAAATAGGGTCACAGGTAAGTTTGACTCTTGCACAATATATCAAGGGATCTCATACACACACTAGTGCTCAACCACTAGGGGCACATCCATTTGTGCTCATCCACATGGATGTCCACATCTCTATCTCACTACGTCTCACAAGAGAATCACACTCACTAGTGTTCAACCAATAGGATCACGTTCACCTGTGCTCAACCACATGCACGTCCAACTTAACAGATTTCTTTCTCACTACGTCTCACAGGAGAATCAAACTCAGTAGTGCTCAACCACTAGGATTACGTTCACCTGTGCTCAGCCTCAGGCACGCCCAACTTAGCAGATCGCTTTCTCACTGTGTCTCACATGAGAATCATCTGGAGTATCACAACATCTCAAATCTCTACATAGAGGAGACTAGTATATCGTTTCATCTTCGTCTCAGAGATAACGACACACCCAACTCATGGGATTCCCCACATAGGGGCACACAACATTCCATCTCTCTCTCAGAGAGTAACCACACACCCAGAATATGGTATTCCTCACCTCAAACATGGCACAACGTTCCATATCCATATCAGAGTGGAACCAGACACCCATCTCATGGGATTCCTCACCCCACACAGGTGCACACACCATTCCATCTCTATCTCAGAGAGGAAATACACACCCATCTCATGGGCACACCCAACTCATGGGCTCTCTCTAAGGCCGACTCACTTAGTCTGTGTCCTAGAGGATGTCTCACGCAACTGTAATCATCAACACTCCCTCTCAGCCAGGGAGGCATTCTCCATCAGGCCAAGTCTCTCACGAAAGTACTCAAACTTTATCTTAGCTGTAATCATCAACACTCCCTCTTGGCTAGGGAGGTATTCTCCACCAGGCCAAGTCTCTCATGGAAGTACTCAAACTTCCTCTTGGCAAGCAGTTTGGTGAAGATATCTGCACTCTACTCATGTGTAGGAGGGTACTTCACATGTACTTCTTTCCTCTAAACCATGTATCTGATATAATGATATTTTATCTCAACGTGTTTCAATCTATCATGAAACACAGGTTTCTCAGAGAGCTTCACACAACTCTGGTTATCAAAATGAATAATAGGATCCATCTCATGATCAAAATAAGTCTGTCAGAGGTTTGCGAAGCCACAGTGCTTCGCAGACTGCCACACTCAATGCTATATACTCTGCTTCTGTTGTACTCAAGGCCAAAAAGATTTGTTTCCTGCTGCACCAGGAGACCATGGTAGACCCGAATGTAAAACAACAACCGTACGTGATTTTCCATTCCACTGCGCTCCCTTCCCAATCGACATATACCTGCAAAATCAAGACTATACTGGAGGCATATCTCAATCCATATCCAACTGTGCCTCGTAGATATCTCAATACAGGTTTCACTGCTATTTAGTGAGTCTCTCTTGGCTGACTCATGAATTGACTAAGTACATTCACTGCATAGCATATATCGGGTCTAGTGTTAACCAGATACATCAATGATTCAATCAGCTGTGGATCAATCTCGTCTGAATAATCATCATTCATTTTCTTCAAATCCATCACCATCGATGTAGACATGGATTTGCATTATGTCATACTGAACTTCTTTAATATCCCCATTGTATATTTTCCTTGACTTAGGAAAATATTATCAGTCCTTTTCCATACTTTGTCCCAAGAAGTAGTGTATCATACCCAAATCCTTTATCTCGAAATTGGATGTCAAGGCTTGCTTGTATCAAACAACAAGGCTTCCTAAATAAGTCACCAAAATCGGGATCTTGTCATCAACAATGTAATAATATAAGTTTGGATCAACAACACTCTAGCTGAAGCCCAAACTCATCAATAATCCATCCATCTTCTTGTTCCAAGCACAAGGTTTCTGCTTTAGTCAATACAAGGATTTCTTCAACCTGTACACATGAGATTTCTCGTTGTATAACACGAATCCTTTTGGCTGCTCAATGTAAACTTCTTCCTCAATCTCACCATTGAGAAAGGTTGTCTTTATATCCATCTGATGTAGTTTCCAACTCATGGATGATAGTATGGATGGAAGTGTATCAGGATACTGGATCAAATGTCTCATCAGAGACAACTCCCTCTGTTTGTGGGAATCTTCTGGCTACAAATATTTCTTTATATTTTTCAACACTTCCATCAGCTTCATGTCCCTCTACCCTTTGTAGAGTTTGTCGAGCTTAGACATGCCTTTCATGGCCTATTGCAATTTTTTTTGGGAATATCAACTGAAGAAATTGGATTAATTAATTGTCTCCCTCTGAACTGCTGAAGGGGAGAAGGTAATGTCTCTTCCTTATTCTCAATTAGTTTGACTCCCTCTGAGTCAAGTCACTACTTTTGAAGTCTGAAGGATGAACATCTTCCTTTGTTTTTAACCTTCCTGGAACAAGAAAACAAACGAAAGGAAACACGACAAGAATATCTCCTAGAGGAGAATCATGAGTACATCTCTAGAGTCAAAACAATTTAAGGATTGTTGTTATATTTACAACACCTACTTGTAATGTAGCAACCTTATAAATGTAGGTTAGAGGCATGATAATTAAAACAATCAAACCTGGAGTCTTCTCTTCCAGTGTGTTGTTCCTCTGAATGGACTGAGATCGCTCTAGATCCACGATTGCAGGAAGGCTTCCTTCCTCCTACAAGTACCCTCATGACAATGATGTAAATAATACACACACACACACACACACACACACACACACACACACACACACACACACACACAAGTGCATACCTAAGAATGTACACCAATGGAGATTCTACTTGAGAAAATGCCCTCATAATGATGCATTTTTCATGATTGTTCATATCTCTTGGATATCAAGGTGTATGGGTGCTATTCTTCAAAGACAAAATCGAGATCCTCCAACTATATGTTCCATAACATCAACCCTAAAGGGTACTTCATTATTCACTTACTCAGCCTTAGAGATTTACTTAGAATCACCCTCAATACAATATTTTGCCTCTGCTGCAACAAACTTCTTTATTAATTTTCAACAACCCTTAATCCCCTTTGTTTCTTTTTGTCTCAAACCACTCTCTGCTACCTCAACAATCCTTGTTTCCTCTATCATATTAATGGAGCTAATCGATCTTGTATATTCCTTCAATTCCACTCAACAAACATTCCCAGGTACATACTCAATATTCTCACAATTGTTTCAATACTTGCTCTGTCAGTAACTTGCACAATTTAGTCATATTTGTGCACACTTTTTATTTTAGTCATTTTTTTAGCAACCTTCTTTTTCATTTTCATTTTCCTGTAGGTGCTATGTATGTTGTATGTTGTTCTTGACTGAACTTTTCTCAGTCAACTGTAGCAATTTCCTACAAGGAACCACTACTCACAAGTTGTACTCAATATGGGTTATTGCATTATGTTGTACAAGAGATATCATATCACTGTCATTCTTTTAGAAGGTAGACCCTTCTATATCTATTGGCTGTACACCATATTCATTGGCTAAAACAACAATAGCATTCTCCACTGACTTTCCTCCCTTTATCCACAAATGTTCTTGGGAAGTACATTCTATGGTCCTCTTTAATTTTACTGTTACATATTTACCATAAAAATGTTATAACATCTGCTTTCGATCCTCAACACTTACTTTAGAACATCCCTTATACTGCCCTTCAATTTTCCCTTATAACAAGCCTAAACTGCTTCAATTTTTCCCTTTATCACAACCTTAGATATGTTGAACTTGAGCCTCATAACAGGCCTTAAAATTGCCCTTATCTTTGAATCAAAAACTGCCCTAATGATTGACAAAGTTTGTTGAACTGTGGCTGACTTTGATGATGAAAAATGGATGTGTTAGGGTGTCCTTTTGTCCCTTTAAACCCTCTTCTCTCAGCACAATCCTTTTCCCACATCCCTCGGCCTGCTTTAAGAGGCTTACACAACCCTTAACATTCCACATTCTGCTCGCAAGAGGGAATACAATGCTCTTCTATTTCCCTCAAACTGAGGTAATCCTTACATAGGACCTATGGCAACCTCAACCTTCACTTCGGAAGGGTTCGACCCTTTCCTCATTATGGATCTGCTGTTAGGGTCTTACTGTGACAACCTTAGTGGGGCCTTTTTTCTTTGCTTTGGTCTCCTTATAGGGTTTTCAACAGGTCTTGGCTAGGCCTGCGGCCAGCCTCAACCTTCACCAAGGATTTAAGAGGGGCCCGAACTCAATATTTACCACAGAATTTTAAAGGGAGGTCTGACCCTCTTCTCTTTACACCTACAACAGATTTTTGGTAGCCCTTTCCTTCAACTTTGATGTGCAATGATTTTCTTCAAGCCTGCTCTAATACCATGTTGAATTTTCTATGAGCTATGGCTCATGCATCTACTTTAAATTTTCTGTTTAAGTTTTACTTGAACCATAACTACTGCAACAAACCAAGATCACAAGAAGAATAACCATGCACAAGAACACATGAAGTATCATGGGAAACCCTTCTCAACAAGGGAAGAAAACCCAACCAATCCTTTGCTATATTCTTCGAGACAAAGACCTCCCACATGATTACCAAACCTAACACACAAGAGGGTGTTGTAATTCTCATAATTTCGTACCACAACTTCTCAAATCATGAGATGACACAATGTTAAGTGTGTTTCCTCAATGGGGATTCACTTTTATTTATATAAGACTTATCACATCAAATGATGTGTCTATTGGCACAATAGGTCCGACCTCAATAACTCAAAATATAATTAATAATTACCATATTAATTATCTTTTACATTAATTATATTTTACATTAATGGTGGGGCCGACCTGTACCATTTACATCACAAATAGGGTCACAGGTAAGTCCGACTCTTGTAAAATATAGCAAGGGATCTCATAAACCCACTAGTTCTCAGCCACTAGGGGCACATCCATTTGTGCTCAGCCACAGGGATGTCCACATCTCTATCTCACTGTGTCTCACAAGAGAATCACACTCCCTAGTGCTCATCCACTAGGTTCATGTTGACCTGTGCTCAGCCACAGGCACATCCAACTCAACATATCGATTTCTCACTGCGTCTCACAGGAGAATCAGACTCACTAGCGTGCAACCACTAGGATCACGTTCACCTGTTCTCAACCACAGGCACGTCCAACTCAGCAGATCGCCTTCTCACAACATCTCATAGTAGAATCATCTGGAGTATCACAACATCTCAACTCTCTGCACATAGGAGACCGATACATCGTTTCATCTCCATCTCAGAGAGAACGACACACCCAACTCATGGGATTCCCCACACAGGGGCACACAACATTCCATATCCATCTCAGAGAGGAAACACACACCCAACGCATGTGCTTCCTCACCCCACATAGGGCACAATGTTCCATCTCCATCTCATAGTGGAACCACACAACCATCTCATGGGAACACCCAACTCATGGGCTTCCATACCCCACACATGGGCACACACTGTTCCATCTCCGTCTTAGACAAGAACTACACACCCATATCATGGGCACACCCAACTCATGGGATCTCTCTAAGGCCAACTCACTCAGTTTATGTCCTGGAGGATGTCTCACACAACTGTAATCATCAACACTCCCTCTCATCTAGGGAGGCATTCTCCATCAATCCAAGTCTCTCATAGAAGTACTTGAACTTTGTCTTGGCTATAATCATCAACACCCCCTCTCGGATAGGGAGGTATTCTCCACCATGCCAAGTCTCTCATGGAAGTAATCAAACTTCGTCTTGACAATCATTTTGGTGAAGATATATGCAAAATTCTCATGTGTAGGAGGTTACTGCACATATAGTTCTTTCCTATGCACCATGTCTCTGATATAATGATATTTTATCTCAACGTGTTTCAATCTATCATGAAACAAAGGGTTCTCAGAGAGCTTCACATAGCTCTGGTTATCACAATGAATAATAGGATCCATATCATGATAAAAATAAGTCTGTCAGAGGTTTGCGAAGCCACACTACTTTGCGGACTGCCACACTCAATGCTATATACTCTGCTTCTGTGGTACTTAAGGCTACATAGTTTTGTTTCCTGCTACACTAGGAAACCATGGCATACCCTAAGGTAAAACAACAATCGAACGTGCTTTTCTAGTCCACTGTGCTCCCTACCCAATCGACATATACCTGCAAACTCAAGACTATACTGGAGTCATATCTCAAGCCATATACAACTGTGCCTCATCGATATCTCAATACATGTTTCGCTGCTATTCAATGAGTCTCTCTTGGCTGAATCATGAATTGACAAAGTACATTCACTGCATAGCATATACCAGGTCTAGTGTTAACCAGATACATCAGTGATCCAATCAGCCATGGATCAATCTCGTCTGAATCATCATCATTCATTTTCTTCAAATCCATCACCATTGATGTAGACATGGATTTGCATTCTGTCATACTAAACTTCTTTAATATCCCCACTTTATATTTTCCTTGACTCAGGAAAGTCTCATCAGTCCTCTACCATACTTCTTGTCCCAAGAAGTAGTGTATCATACCTAGATCCTTTATCTTGAAATTACAAGTCAAGGCTTGCGTGTATCCAACAACAAGACTTCATGAATAAGTCATCAAAATCGGTCTCTCTTCATCAACAATGTAATAATATAAGTTTGGATCAACAACACTCTTGATAAAGCGCAAACTCATCAATAATCCATCCATCTTCTCGTGCCAAGCATGAGGTGTCTGCTTTAGTCCATACATGGCTTTCTTCAACCTGTACACATGAGATTTCTCCTCGTATATCACAAATCCTTCTTGTTGCTCGATGTAAACTTCTTCCTCAATCTCACCATTGAGAAAGGCTGTCTTTACATCCATCTGATGTAGTTTCCAACTCATGGATGATAGTATGGATGGAAGTGTATCGGGCTACTGGATCAAATGTCTCATCATAGACAACTCCCTTTATTTTTCGGAATATTTCGGCTACAAATATTTCTTTATATTTTTCGACACTTCCATCAGATTTATGTCCCTCTGACCCTTGCAGAGTTTTTCGAGCTTAGTCAGACCTTTCATGGCCTATTGCAAAGTTTCTGGGAATATCAGCTGAAGCAACTGGATTAAATAATTGTCTCTCTCTGAACTGTTGAAGGGGAGAAGGTAATGTTTCTTCCTTCTTCTCAATTAGTTTGACTCCCTCTGAGTCAAGTCACTCCTTTTGAAGTATGGAGGATGAACATATTCCTTTGTTGTTAACTTGTCTGGAACAAGAAAACAAATGAAAGGAAGCAAGACAAGAATATCTCCTAGAGGAGAATCATGAGTACATCTCTAGAATCAAAACAATTTAAGGATTGTTGTCATAGTCACAACACCTACTTGTAATGTAGCAACCTTAGAAATGTAGGTTAGAGGCATGATAATTAAAACAATCAAACCTGGAGTCTTCTCTTCCAGTGTGTTGTTCCTCTGAATGCATTGAAATCCCTCTGGATCCACGATTGTAGCAAGGCTTCCTTCCTCTTGCAAGTACCCTCATGAAAATGATGCAAATAATATATATATATATATATATATATATAGACACACACACACACACACACACACAAGTGCATGCCTGAGAGTGTACAACAATGGAGATTCTGCTTGAGAAAATGCCCTCATAATGATGCATTTTTCATGATTGTTCATATCTCCTGGATATCAAGGTGTCTCAGTGCTATTCTTCAAATACAAAATGGGGATACTCCAACTATATGTTCCAAAACATCAACCCTAAAGGGTACTTCATTCTTCACTTACTCAGCCTTAGAGTTTTACTGAGAATCACCCTCAATACAATATTCTGCGTCTGCTGCAACAATCTTCTTTATTGATTTTCAACAACCCTCAATCCCCTTTGTTTCTTTTTGCCTTAGACCACTCTCTGCTGCCTCAACAAACCTTGTTTCCTCTATCATCTTAATATAGCTAATCGATCTTGTATATTCCTTCAATTCCACTCAGCAAACATTCCCAGGTACATACTCAACATTCTCACAATTGTTTCAATACTTACTCTGTCAATAACTTGCACAATTTAGTCATATCTGTGCACACTCCTTGTTATTTCAGTCATTGTTGTAGCAACCTTCTTTTTCATTTTCATTTTCTGTAGGTGTTGTGTATGTTGCATGTGTTGATTAATTGGGTTGGTTGTCATTGATGTCAACCCTTGAAGAAAGTCCGGTAGCGAATTTCGGTAGCACAAAGCTTTGTGTAATGGACCCAAGTTTGTTTAATGTATAATGGTATGAGTTTTGATATATTTTTAGGTATGACTATTCTAGATGGATAGTACATGTCATGCCATTTCTGGGAGTATGTGGAACGTCGCATAACTCCTCACGGTTTGAGAGTTACGACCTTACGAAGTTGAATGACCTGCATATGATTAGCTTGAAGCCTCAAAAGGTCAAAGA
>SNQJ01S0003475.1:83798-110822 GCA_010110895.2 Picea sitchensis
GGGGGATATTGTTGATTAATTGGGTTGGTTGTCATTGATCTCAACCCTTGAAGAAAGTCCGGTATCACAAAGGTTTGGGTAATGGACCCAATTTTGTTTGATGTATAATGGTATGAGTTTTGATATATTTGCAGGTAAGACTATTCTAGATGGATAGTACACGTCATGCCATTTCCGGGGGTATGTGGAACGTCACATAACTCCTCACAGTTTGGGAGTTATGGCCTTACAAAGTTGAAGGACCCTCATATGATTGGCTTGAAGCCCCAAAAGGTCAAAGAAGTCAAAGTGATTGCAAATATGAAATTATTTAAATAATAAAGTGAAGTGACAAAGTCAAAGAGGATTATTTAAATAATAAAGTGAAGTGACAAAATCAAAGAGGATTATTTAAATAATAAAGTAAATGGAGAAATTTCTAATTATGGAAAGTGGTTATAAGAAGGTTAACCCTAAAATGAGGAAAATGGGTTAAGTGGTCAAGTGGCTATTGGATACATGGACAAGTGGAAAATTGGGAAAAGTTATACATAGGTGACTATGTGGACAAAGTGACCTAGAAGATGCTTCTAAGGAAGCTACTTGGAGAGTATAAATAAGAGGCAAGGCTCTCCCATTTCAATCACACTTGAGAATATTGAATATATACAGGTGATTGAGGTAAACAAAGGATATCTAAGCCTAATTTCAGAGGGAAGTTGAAGTAAAGAAGGCCAAAATTCAAGGGATGATAAATTCTTTTGATGATGATTTCTAAGGTATGTTATTTACAATTCATCTCACCATTTTCGCAATAATTTTTTTTTCTAGAATGATTCAGACCATGAAATTGGGAGGCCATTGAGGAAACATATCCAAGTAGTTTTGGTACGAATTTCATCTTGTGGATCATTGTATTTTTGGAGTTACACTCAGTGGAAAACAAGGTTTGTGGCTAGTCCTAAAACTAGTCTAAAACATGTGTTTCAGGTAAAAACATCATAAATTCTTCATAACAGATCCCAATTCAGTAAGACCAAATGTGTTGGTTAGAGTACATTCTATAGTATTTTGTGTACAATTTTAAGATCCATACAACAAATATTCCGTGTGAGGCACGCTCTACAAGTTCACTCTCTAGAATAAACCAGAATTCAACAAGGTATGACATTTTTGCTATAACTCCTTTTCTGAGAGGTTCCAAGTAGTGTTACGCGAAGGAATTGCATAAAACACACTAAAGAACATTGTGTACTATTTTCAGATCTTTATTCATTACAGGAACATAGTTATGATTATTTCAAGTTAGGGTTGTTGACTAATCCAAAACTAGTCACGTGAGACTAAAGTAAATTTTGATGAAAATGCTAGTCTCTTGTTGTTAAAGTTAAGGAAGGTTTGCAGGTATGTGATCACATACGCCATGTATATTACACAGTTACAAATTAGATTTGGATGATGAAATTGATGAGGTATTTTTGTTGAGGTACATGTTGGGTACATGGTTGAGACAAATAGTTGATGAGTTGGCACATACATGAGGTGTATAGTTGTTGACGTTGGTACATCTTGATGAGTCATAGTTGATGAGTAGTTGATACATGATTGATACATACTTGGTACATGGTTGATGCCATTTTTTATGGTACAGGTTGAGGTATAGGTTGATGCATGGTTGATGCATGGTTCAGGTTATTGGTACAGGTTGTTTGGTGTAGGTTGATTGGTACAGGTTTACAACAGTATATCTCACAGTGATAGTGTGATAGTGGTTCCATCATTCTACTTATACGTCAGGGCGGTTGGACGTGGCAAGGACAAGTGGTTGTAGCCACCTTCTAGTTGTAGCCAAAGAACATAGGGGGTTGTAGCCTCCTTATAGTTGTAGCCAAAGAATTGGGGAGTTGGAGCTTCCCTCAGGTTGTAGCTTGAGAAACTAAGGGGTTGGAGCCTCCTTCCAGTTGCAACTAGAAAACAAAGGAAGTTGGTGCTTCCAATGAATGTAATTCTTCAAAACATATAAGAAAAAACATTCTGTGATTTTCTCCCGCTTTGGGTTTCCACGTAAAAACACTGGTGTACTGTGTATGTGTATGATTGTTCATTTGTTCATTGTTTATTTACTCTACAACTATTGGATGATAATGCTACATTGATATAAAACTTGCATTATAAGGTTAAAAATGATTAGATTGCTCTATTACTGATTCACCCCCCCTCTCAGTAATCCAACAATATGTTGTTCTTGACTGAACTTTTCTCAATCAGCTGTAGCAATTTCCTACAAGGAACCACTACTCACAAGATGTACTCAATATGGGTTATTGCATTATGTTGTATAAGAGACATCATATCCCTGTCATTCTTTCAAAAGGTAGAACCTTCTAGATCTATTGGCTGTACACCATCTTCATTGGCTAAAACAACAATACCATTCTCCACTGACTTTCCTCCCATTATCCACAGATGGTTTTGGGAAGTATATTATATGGTCCTCTTTAATTTTGCTGTTATAGATTTACCATAAAAGTGATATAACATTTTCTTTCAATCCTCAGAACTTACATTAGAACAACCCTTATACTTCCCTTCAATTTTTCCTTAAAACAAGCCTAAACTGCTTCAATTCTTCCCTTTATCACAACCTCATATCTATTGAACTTGAGCCTCATAACATGCCTTAAAACTCCCCTTATCTCTGCATAAAAAACTGCCCTAATGATTGACAAAGTTTGTTGAATTGTGGTTGACTTTGATGATGAACAATGGCCAAGTGTCAGGGTGTCATTTTGTCCCTTTAAACCCTCCTCTCTCAACACAATCCTTTTCCTACAGCCCTTGACCTGCTACAGGAGGCTCACACAACCCTTAACATTCCACAGTCTACCCACAAGAGGGAATACAATGCTCTTCTATTGCCCTCGGACTGAGGTAATCCTTACATAGGACCCGTGGAATCCTAAACCTTCACTTCAGAAGGGTCCGACCCTTTCCTCATTACTGATCTTCTGTTAGGGTATTACTTCTGTTAGGGTCTTACTGTGACAGCCTTAGTGGGGCCTTTTTTCTTTGCTGTGGTGTCCTTCTAGGGTTTCCAACAGGGCTTGGCTAGGCCTGCGACCAACCTCAACCTTCACCAAGGATTTAAGAGGGGTCCGACCTCAATATTTACCACAGAATTTTAAAGGGAGGTCCGACCCTCTTCTCTTTACACCTACAACAAACGTTTTGCAACCCTTTCCTTCAAATTTCATGTGCAATGATTTTCTTCAAGCCCGCTTTGATACCATGTTGAATTTTCTATGAGCTATGGATCATGCATTTACTTTAAATTTTCTTTTTAAATTTTACTTGAACCATAACTACTGCAACAAACCAATATCACAAGAAGAATAACCATGCATAAGAACACAAGAAGTATCTTGGGAAACCCTTCTCAACTGTAAGGGAAGAAAACCCAACCAATCCTTTTCTATCTTCTTAAAGAGAAATACCTCCCACACCATTACCAAACCTAGCACACAAGAGGGTGTTGTAATTCTCATAACTTCAAACCACAACTTCTGAAATCATGAGATGGCACAATGTTAAGTGTGTTTCCTCAATGGAGATTCACTTTTATTTATATAAGACTTATCACATCAAATGATGTGTCTATTGGCACAATAGGGCCGACTTTAATAACTCAAAATATAATTAATAATTACCATATTAATTATCTTTTACATTAATTATATTTTACGTTAATGGTGGGTCCGACCTGTACCCTTTACATCACAAATAGGGTTACAAGTAATTATGACTCTTGGACAATATAGCAAGGGATATCATACACCCACTAGTTCTCAACCACTAGGGGCACATCCATTTGTGCTCAGCCACAAGGATGTCCACATCTATATTTCACTGCATATCACAGGAGAATTACACTCACTAGTGCACAACCACTAGGATCATGTTCACCTGTGCTCAACCACAAGGATGTCCACATCTATATCTCGCTGCATATCACAGGAGAATCACACTCACTAGTGCACAACCACTAGGATCACATTCACCTTTTCTCAGCCACATGCACTTCCAACTCAATAGATCGCTTTCTCACTTCGTCTCAGAGGAGAATCACACTCACTAGTGCTCAACCACTAGGATCACGTTCACCCGTGCTCAACCACAGGCACATCCAACACTGTAGATCACTTTCTCACTGCCTCTCACAGGAGAATCATCTGGAGTATCACAACATCTCAACTCTCTACAAAGAGGAGACCAATACATCATTTCATCTCTGTCTCAGAGAGAACGACACACCCAACTCATGGGATTCCCCACACAGGGGCACGCAACATTCCATCTCTGTCTCAGAGAGGAACCACACACCTATATCATTGGATTCCTCACCCCACATAGGAAAAAACGTTCCATCTCCATCTCAGAGTGGAACCGCACACCCGTCTCATTAGCACACCCAACTAATGGGCTTCCTCACTCCACATAGGGGCACACACCATTCCATCTCAGTCTYAGAGAGGAACTACACACCCATCTCATGGGCACACCCATCTTATGGGCACACCCAACTCATGGGCTCTCTCTCAGGACGACTCACTCAGTTTGTGTCCCGGAGGATGTCTCACGCAATTGTAATCATCAACACCTCTAAGCACATGACAAGTGAGGGATACATTCTCTCTAGCCTTACAGAAAATGACTTTCCCAAGAAAGTTTCACTCGAAGATGATTATCAGTACCCTATCAAAGGAATGGGAGAATCCACCTACAAAATTGATTCAGGGAGTCCGATGAGAATGAAGGATGTACTATATGTACTAGGTTTGACAAAAAACTTACTTTCTATCTCAACTTTAGATAAGAAAGGTTTCAAGGTTGCGTTCATAGATGGTGAAGTTCTTATGTGGCCTAAAGGAAAAACCATAGAATATGCAATTGTTATTGGAACAAAAAAAGGTTTGTATAAATTAAAAGGTCACTCAGATGCAACCTTGACTCACTCCACTGAGATTCCTTGTGAACTTTGGCATAGAAGACTAGCTCACATCATCTACAAATCCGTATCATATTTAAGCAAGGTAGTTACATGTCTACCAGAATTCAAGGTTGATCATGTAGGTGTATGAAAGGGATGTGCACAAGGAAAGAACATAAAGAATCCTTTCGCAAAGAGTGACAATAAAGTAGAAGGAATCTTAGATCTCATCCACTCAGATGTATGTGGTCCAATTACATCAACCTCTCTAAGTGGGTATGTATACTATGTGTTATTTATTAATGATTATTCTCACAAGACTTGGGTTTATTTCTTGAAATGTAAATATGAAGTACTCAGAAAGTTCTAGGAATTGAAAGCCTTGGTAGAAAATATCTCTGAAAGAAAAATCAAGATACTCAGGTCAGATAATGGAGGAGAATACACCTCAAATGAATTTGGAAGCTTTTGCAGAGATGTCAAGAGTACGAGGGAGCTCACCACTCCCTATAATCATCAACAAAATGGTGTAGCAGAAAGAAAGAATAGAACAATTATGGAAGTAGTAAAGACTATGATTCACGATCAAGATATTCCAATGCACTTATGGGATGAAGCAATGAGAACAAAAAATTATGTCCAAAATGGATTACCCCATAGTGCACTTGGATTCAAAACCCCCAAAGAAATGTTCTCCAGAGAGAAGCTAGAAGTAATCCATCTTAAAATATTTGATTATCTAGTGTTTGTACACATTTCTAAAGAAAGGAGAACTAAGATGGATCCTTCAGGAAAGAAGGGAATATTTGTTGGATACTGTGAGGTCTCTAAGGCCTTCATAATTTACATACCAGGTTACCATCATATTTAGATCATCAGAGATGTAACCTTTGATGAAGATGCATCACTCAAAATATCAAGGAAATGCCAACTTGAAGAAGTATATGAAGAAGAACCTGTAGCTCCCAGAGTTACATAACCTGTGAAGGAAGTTATGGTTACCCCTAATGATGAGATTCCAAAAAATCACGATATGATAGAATCTCAAGAACCTCCCTAGATGACAATATCTCACAAGAGAAAGCTAGCTTGGGCAAGGGAACTTATTCAAGATGGAGAGAAGTATGGTGCCCAGAAGGAACCATGAGACAAAGCAAGAAACCTAAGCCATTCTCCAGTTATGTGGCCCTGATGTGTGATCTCATAGAAAATGAACCTACTTGCTTTGAAGAAGCCATTTAGAAGAAAGAATGGGTGGATGCCACGACAAGATAATATCATTCCATTATAAATAATGATGTGTTGGAAGTAGTTCCAAGACCGAAGAACAAAGATGTGGTATCTTTGAAATGGATATACAAGATAAAACATGTTGCAGACAGAAGTATTGAAAAACATTAAGCAAGATTTGTAGCTCGTGGATTTTGTCAAAATGAAGGCATTGATTATGAAGAGACGTTTTCTTCTGTAGCCAGATACACTTCTATTAGAATAATTATATCTCTTGCAGCAAAGATGAAGTGGAAGTTACACTAGATGGATGTGAAAACAAACTTCTTAAATGGTGTTATTGAAGAAGAAGTGTATGTAGAACAATAACAAGGGTTTGTAGTTGAAGATAGAAAGACTCATGTCTACAGATTGCGGAAAGCTTTGTACAGATTGAAGCAAGCTCCCAAAGCTTGGTATGGCAGAATTGATAGTTTCCTGACGAGATTGAGATTTACCAAGAGTAAAGATGATTCTGACCTTTACTTCAAGTTTATGAATGATGAGCCAATAATATTGCTACTGTATGTGGATGAATTATTATTATCAGGAGAATAAAATATTATCACAGATTGTAAGAAGAAGCTTGCCGCAGAATTTGAGATGAAGGACCTAGGCTCGATGCATTATTTCTTAGGTCTTGAAGTTTTGCAGAGACCATAGAAGATCTTCCTTAACCAAGGAAAGTATGCAGTTGAAATATTGAGGAGATTTGACATGTTGGAATGTAAATCCATGAACACACCCATGGAAACAAAGTTGAAGCTCTTGGTTGATACTTCGTCAGAATTGGTTGATGCTACTCTATATAGATAGATCATTGGTTCGTTGATGTATCTTATGAATACTAGGCCATATATATGCTTTGCTGTGAGCACCTTGAGTCAGTATTTGGTAGAGCCCAGACGTGTTCACCTTGTAGTTGCAAAGCATGTGATGAGATACCTTAAGGGTACGTCGGATTATGGTCTCTGTTATACTGGAGATCATGACTTCAAACTGTTTGGTTATACTGATTCAGATTGGGTTGGAAGTGTTTCTGATAGAAAGATCACTTCAAGATGTTGTTTCAGTCCGGGGTCAACAATGACTTCATGGCAGAGAAGGAAGCAATCCAATATTTCTCTCAACACGACAGAAGAGGAATACATTGCAGCATGTTCCACCAGTTGTGAATCCATATGGATTTAGAAGTTGTTGACAAGTTTGTTCGACCTGGAGATGGAAGCCACCATGATTCTATGTGATAACCAGAGTTGTATAAATATGACAGAGAACACAATGTTCCATGATAAGTCGAAGCACATAGAGTTATGATATCACTACATTCCCGATATGGTGCAGAGGGGTGCTGTAAAGCTCCAATATGTTGGTACAAACGAGAAGGTTGCATATGTGTTGACCAAGCCTCNGGATTTAGAAGTTGTTGACAAGTTTGTTCGACCTGGAGATGGAAGCCACCATGATTCTATGTGATAACCAGAGTTGTATAAATACGACAGAGAACACAATGTTCCATGATAAGTCGAAGCACATAGAGTTATGATATCACTACATTCCTGATATGGTGCAGAGGGGTGCTGTAAAGCTCCAATATGTTGGTACAAACGAGAAGGTTGCATATGTGTTGACCAAGCCTCTGTCCAATGTGAAGTTTGAGTACTTCTGAGACAAGCTTGGTGTTGCCTGAAAGGACCTCCCTCGAAAGGGGGAGTGATGTTGATGATACTATAGTATCTTGACCAACATTGGGTAGCTCCATTAGGATTTTATATCCCAGGGGATTGATCATCCCTGGGCAGATCCCAAAGGTCTGGTAAGGATGGTCAGTTAGAGTACTTGTGCATGTATATGCTAGCTGTGGTCAGTAGTGGTAGCTCCATTAGGATTTTATATCCTAGGGAATCTTTTGATTCCTGGGTAGATCCCGAAGGTCCGGTAAGGATGCTCTATCCGAGTACCACGTGGTAGCTCTGTTAGGATTTTTATCCTAGGGAATCTTATGATTCCTGGGCAGATCTCAAAGGTCCGGTAAGGACATTATGTCATAGCACCACAAAAATATTGTTGTTGCACCTGCTTCATTCTTTTTCCATATGATGATGTTGTTGTTGTATCAACCTTGTGCTATTGTTGATGATGTTGTATCAGCCTCGTGCTGTTGTTTCAGCCTCATGTTGTTGATGATGTTGTACTAGATTCATTCTATTGATGTTGATGTTTCATCTTCATGCTGTTGATGCTGCTGATGATGTTACTCCAGCTCCATGCTGTGAACGATGGTGATATTGATGATGAGAAAAACTTTCGATGATTTGTAGATGTGCCAGTCAATGTTCTAGATGCTGATGATGATGCTGCCCTCTCTCTCTCGTGATGATGTTTTATTGGGTTATGTCAGTATAATACCCTTCTCGTTAAGGGGGAGTGTTGAAATATTGTAACTTTGAAGAATATTCTAATTATAATTAAGTTATTATCTTATATATCAAATCCCCTTTTGTGGATTGATCATGTTAGGTCTTGTATAAGACCAAATACCCTTTTTTGGATTGGTCAAACCAAATTTATATGGTGGTATTTGTAAATTCGACCCCTACTGTTTATAAAGTGGTTTTAACCACTCTTGGAAGAAGTCCGCCCTACTAAGTGAAGAGACATAACACTAGCGCCTCCTCAACTAGTATTTATAAGTGAGGAGGGTGCCTAATTTGTTCACTCACTCACTCACTCACACTTCTAGTGCGCATCTTTTGAAGGAAGGTGCAGTTGCAAAAAGGAGAAGAGAGGCACATGCTCAAGCCTAGGTTATTCTTGGTGGTTTGGTATTTATTTTTGGCATTGTATTGGCAATCTATTATTGAGAATTTTTTTTTTGAGTTTTCTCCCCCATGAGGGTTTCCCAGGATAAAATGTTGTGTACCTTGTGATTGTGTTTCTTTTAGTGATGCTACTTATGCTGTTATGCTCTAGTAAATTGAAAAGAACTTAATAACAACTCTAAATTTAACAGTCTTCACATTTCACATGCAAATTCTAGAACAAAAGGTCTTCACAGATCATCTTGGTTCCACTTACTTGTTACATTTGATCTCCTTAACATTGCATGCAGTGCGTCAATATAACTCAACTTCAATAAGAGACATTGATGGTTAGTAATAAGAATTATACTAGAAGCAACTTATGGGGACAACTTGCATGCAATAACAATTGCAATTTGAGTTCATGTCTACCTCCGTTAACTCTTGACTAGCTTTGGTGAATTTCATCACTTTGAATGGAATATGGGGATGCTTGTTTTGGCATTCGTTACTTGTAACACACCCAAGTTCTATTGAAATTTCATGAATTGAGGTTTCTTTTGCCAATTCAGAAATTTCACTTTTTTAGAGGTTCCATGGATCTAATCCCTATGAATTATCAGCCTTATCATTGAATTGAAATACAAATTACAGTGGCAAACATTGAACAATATTTCACTTCGCATCAACCCCAATACACTAGGCAATCCAAAAGAGAAGATACCAAATATATTCCAAAAAGTTTAAGCCCTTTAGGGAAATCTTTTCATGCATAAACGAGATATGAAATCACCGTAATTATTGCATATTTATAGTAATAAATTTGTCTATTATCTTCAATATAAATGTTTAATTCCTTAACAATTTTAGCATTAAATTGTGTCAAATCACAAGAACATATAAGTGATGGAACTTACCAAACCATTAAGACAATGATAGCTGAAAAATCAAATATGTAATAAGACAATTTTGAATAGATAAGAACTTCATATATATATAAAATATGAAGTTTAAGTACATACTCTTTAGCTCATGACACACTGGTACAACCCTTTCAATATCTCCAAAACTCTAGCTAGTTAAAACCAAGAAAAACCCTAACTCTACCAAAGATACTCCAACAAGCTAGAATCACCACTAGAAAGTCCTCCTTGGCCTTGTTACAACCCCACATCTAGGCATAACTAGAGGATATTTTTTCTGCTATGGTCCACAATATAGACAATAGTTCCACAGATGACATCCATGGTTTTCCACAGAGAGATGATTGATGATGCTTCCCATATTTTGCTTATCTCACTCTCATTTTATGGCTATGGCACTTGACATACATGAGTTAACTTGTTTCAATACTTCATATTGAGTGTTAATGCCTTATGTATTTGTCATTAAAGTAGTAACCAACGGCTGAGTCAAATATTTAAGTGGGAGGACATTGAGGAGGTCCCTTGCACACTTTACGGAGGTCGTCCAACTTATTTTTGAGGCCGTCCCACTTATTTTTGAGTTCATTGGGCTTCTTTGAGGATGTCACACCTTTTGTATATGACCTAACACCTTTTGGAGAGGAAGTGGCACCTTTTTGAGGGGACATTGCACTTTTTGGGGATGATTTTTCACTTGGAGGATGAAACATTTCATCATTTGGAGGGAATGTTTCACTCTTAAGCCCCTTCACATGGCTTTTCACATATTTTGAGTGAGCTGTCCACTCCTAGGAGACCACAGATTCCACATGTGTGACTTTGAGCATGCATTTATGGAGGATGTTTTACCTTTTGATCATTTTACTTCATCTTGGAAGCATCGTTGGAGGTCTTTTGACTCATCCACTCTTGTATCATGAATATTTTATGTATTTTGACCTTATCTCTAGGGCTTGTAAAGAGATAAAGACATTTTTATATTTTATTAAGGCTCATGCTAGGAAAATGTTGTTATTTTAATGAAAAGGGTGCTAGATCTCTCATATAAATAGAAAAACATTTCTCATTTGTTAATCATTGCTAGAACTTGTGGAGAACAATTACTTGTCTAATTTTATTCTTCTATATTAGCTATGGATGGATCACTAGAGAAACTTCTTGAGGAAACGTTTTGTGGATTGCTTTTCAACTTTCATGGATGTGTTGATATTATGTTAGCTGTGGGAGGTATTAACCTCTACATGTAACCTTTGATGAGACTGGAATATTCCGAGAAGCAAGAGAAACCCTAAAAAAATGTGTAGAAACTTTAGAAGACATGTTGACTCAATAAAATAATTAATATTTAAGAGTTAACCTATAAAATAATAATTCAGCCTGGACAGATGACACAAACCACTATAAATAAGAGGGTGTTAGAGCTCATTTGTCATTTACACTCTCACAACTCACACATACTAGTGGTGCACAAGTTTTGGAGAGGGAGTGCTGTTGCAACTATTGTAACTGGGATTTTGGCTTTTGGTTATGGTTTGGAATTTCTTCCTTTGTTATGGTTTGAATTATTTTCTTGGTACGCTAGCATTGGAGAGAGATATGCTATCTTGGTTGGCTATTGGTTTTAAGGTTTGCTGTCTGTCAAGGTTAAAGGTGCTCGGGGGTGGCTTCGACCTATGGTTGGGTGATAATATTGCTATATTGTCTATGGAAAAATGAACACATCTATTTATTTCTAACAGGTTATGGGCCCACACTATCTTCAAATAGTCTAACCATTGGAATATAGATTGGGAAGTTATTTGTTAAGCTCATTGTGGCACCAGTTACATATGCAGCTAGGTTTTTCGATTATGCAGCTGCAACAAACCCTAACCCATGTGTTCAAGCACTTATGATGAAGAGTTTTACCTAATTTCTTAACATCCTAGTGATCCTTAGCCTAGCACATCTCTTGGTACCCTCAACTAGAAAAAATGTGAGGTTTGACTTTATGGTCAAAGTCAAAGTCAAAGTTTGACTAGTCAAAGTTAAAGTCAAAGGTTGACTTCTGGTCAAATTGATTTTGTGGTCAAAGTTTAAATTTTAGAGTTTCTATTCTGCTCTAATCATTGAATCTTCTGATTGAGTTTCTAATATGTTCTTATCAAGATGGTATCTAGTTTCAGATTGGAAGACAAACTGGATGATGCTACAAGGTTTCAAAGGTATGCACTTGTATATGCTATCTAAGTTATATCATCTAGAAAAACATGAGTTTGTTTGCAGGGAAAGTAATAGAGATATTGTCCAAGCTGTAATCTTGGATTTAGTGCATTCAAAAGAACAAGCACACCCTACATAGAAAGCACCCTTGTGATGAAGAATCCTTGCGGAAGATGTGACTCATAGAATAATTTTGTAAGGATGACAACTGCTAGATGGGAAACAATCAAAATAGATAGAAACACAATTAAAGAGACTCAGAGGAGTCAAACTCGAAGGAAGTCAGAAACCAAAAGTAAACCAGAACATGCTTGTGACACTTTGCAGAAAGCAAAGAGAGATGCATTAGATGGAAGCATGGAATCTCTCAGATGGAGGGATATGATCACAAAATTCAAAAAGAAGAGCATGCATATTGGTCATTCATGCATGAAGTTGGGATTAGGAAGGAGATAATACCCAATGAGATGATCCATTGAAGAAGAATTCGTAAATACTATGAAGTATCTATCCATGTTCTTCATTGGAAGTAGCAGCCGTGATAAGCAACACATGTTCAGTTTGACTCTAGAAGAAGTCTTCTTCAAAAAGAAGCCTTGAATATCCTTGGTTGTCCCTCTACATTTATGTTCCTATGGTAGGAGGAAAAATTTGGAGATTTCAGGAAAGAAGGGCATGTAATCTATAAAATATTCCATGGACCCCAACATTGAAGAGAAACATGAGGAAGAACATGAAGACTCCAAGAAGGAAATGTCAAAACAACCAATTTAACCAGTTTGAACCCACTAGAGGCAATCAAGCAGAAGGAATTGAAGGAAGTTGCGATGAAGATAAATGTATGTGAGAAATTGTGAAGAATTGATAGATACAAGTCAAGACTCAGGGCTAGAGGGTTCTCCCAGAAGGAGGGAGAAGACTATGATGATAACTTGTTCCAGTAACCATAAATACCTCTATCTGAGCCATTGTATCTTCTGTAGTATCCATGGGCTGAAGTTCACATCGAATGAATGTAAATACTATTCTTCTCAATAGAGTAATTGAAGAAGAAGCGTATAGAAACCTCAAGATTTTGAGGTATACCAGAAAGAGACCCTTGTATGCATATGGAAGAAGACCTTGTATGGTTTCAAGAAAACTTGGTGCAGAGCCTCTCATGTACAATAGAAGTGTGGTGAAAAATTCCTTTGACAAAGGAAGTATATTGAAATGTTTCTTCAGAAGTTCGGGGTGATGGGTTGAAAATCCATGGAAAAATCCCATGATGATAGATCTAAAGAAGTTGAGAGAATATGATCCAGTAGACCCATCTCTGTATCGATATTTGATTGGATCGTTAATGTATTTGGAGAATAATCAGTCAGATATTTTCTTTGTGGGATGTTTGAGTTATGATATACAACTGCATAGATTTATCGATTCAGATTGGGCAGGGAGTGCAGATAACAGACTAAGTGGTACTTGGATATGTTTTAGTTTGAGCTTTGCATGGGCTAGCAGGAAATAGAAGTGTGTTACACTGAACACTGCAAAAGTAGAGTATAATGCAACTTCTGGTGCCTGTACAGAAGCAGTGTGGCTCCGTAAGCTGGTTTCTGGACTATTTAATCAGGTGTTGGATTCAATCGTGATATATTGTGATAATCAAAGTTGTGTGAAGCTTTCAGAGAACTCGGTGTTCCATGACATATCAAAGCACATTGAGACCGAGTATTATTTTCTCCATGATAAAGTCAAGAGGGGAGAAGTTGTTCTCCAATATATCTTCATAGATGAGAAGATAACATATATTTTGGAAAAGCCTCTGTCCAAGATGAAAAGTTTTCCTACTTCAGGGACAAGATGGTACTCATGGAGATGACTTCCTTATTGGAAATAGAAGAGATTACTCCTAGGTTGGTAGGGATCAATGATATGTTATTGATATATGGGAAGTCATTTTCTAGTTCAAAAAATGGTCCAGGTTGTGTAGTCACCTTCCAGTCCGGAAAGTGGCCCAAGATTGGACATGCATTTTCCAGTTTAGAAAATGGTCCAGATCAGATAGTCATTTTCGTAATGAAAATGGTCTGATATATTTTTGATGTACCATAGACAACAATTCCCCTTGTGGCCAGTGTGGGGGAATGGTCTAGACCAATCATTCTTCTTGGCAATGACTTTGAGTAGTGGTCAAGTAGAATGGTCTACCTCGCTGGGCAGTCATTCTTTCTAAGTTCACAGTTGTGAGCAGTTTCAAAGAATGGTCCATTTTGGAGGTTGGTGCAGGACAATCATCCCCTAGGGAAAAATAATTCTCTCCAGGTTGCACTGTGATTAGTTCCAAAAGAGTGGCTCAGTCAGGTGAATGGTTCAGGTTCAACAATCAGGGACATACATTCCCTAGGGTAGACTCATTCTCTCTAGGTTTCACTGTGACTAGTGCCAGAGGAATGACCTAGTTAGGTGAATGGTCCAGGCTCAGAAATCAGGAACAATTATTCTTCTATGCTTGGGAATAATAGTCTAGATAACCCGTGGCTGATGTTTTTACTTTCCGAGGGCATATGCTCTTCTAGATGTCATATATGTGAGTGGAGGAATGGCCTAGATGACTCAGTTTATATCATGATATCGTTTATGCACGTTGATATCAGATGATATGATTGTTGTGGATATTGTATGTGTCTGGACAGTAGCTATATGCTACTATGGTGTATGTGATCCACTGATAGTGAATATGTGTCATTGGTTAGTAGCCGTGTTCTACTAGGAGTGGTTGTGTACCACTGGGTAATAGTTGTGTACTACTATGGATAGACACAGTCTTGTTCTATTGGATGGAATTGTTCTGATTTCCATGGAGACCACCACTAGTGTTGGAGATGATTTCTATCTAGATGGATAGTTAGTGTGCTGATGGACAGAAATTCTCCAGGTGAAGAATGGTCCAAGCCGGACATATTGCTGGTGGACAGACATTCTCCCTATGGAGAATGGTCCAGATTGGCAAATTGTTGATGTACCATGGACAACTATTCTTCTAGGACGTATGTACGGATTAGAATAATGGTTCATCTCCCCAAGTTCGTAGTAGTAAATAGAGTGGAGAGATTGGTACATGACAAAAATTTTCCCTGAGTTCATAGTAGTGGCCAGAGGGAAAGTGGTCCAGGACAATCATTCTTCTAGGACGTATGTCTGGATTAGAAGAATAGTCCTTGTAGTCTATGGTGTGGCTTAGATCATATGTTGGAACAATTATTCTTCTAGGACATATGCATAGATTAGCAGAATGGTTCTTGTATCACTCCGTGGAGTGAGTGACTTATTCAACATCATGCCCGATTACTGAGATGGAGTATGGATTCGAGAGATGATGCCGTTGATGCTATCACATGATATTGATAGCAATGATGTTGCTCGTGAGTTTATCTACGTGATCATGAGATAGACTAGAAGATAAAAAGTCAATGAGTACAATCCACTTCGAGGGGGAAACCTCCATTTACAATATATCCAATTCATAATACAATATGAGATGAGATAAGATGATTTTAAGACTAGGTCTATTTGGTATATATATAGGATACAAAGCTACAATTATAATGAAAGGGTGGAATGAAGGGTTCTAGCCTACATACAAATATAACACTAGAAATGTAATAATTCAATATCTAGGGATTAATAAGGGGTTTTATACATAACATGGGGTTTTGTCTAGGGCTTGACATACCCCTCCCTTTCAAACAAGTATTGTCCTCAACACTTGACTAAACACAAGTGTTTCTGCATGAAGAATTCATCTTCCCATGTTGACTCTTCCACTTGTAGGTTCTTCCATTTGATGATGTAATCAATAATTGCTCAATTTCTCAGCTGCTTGATCCTTGTTTCAAGGATTGTTTCTGGTTCTAGTATTATTTTTCCTTCTTCGTTTATCTCTGGTAAAATAGTTTGGACTAAGATCTTGTTGCCAGTTACCTTCTTTAAGAAAGAAACATGGAAGATTGGATGTACACATGAAGATGGAGGAAAATCCAATTTGTAAGCCATACTTCCAATCATTTGCAAAACCTTATAGGGGCCATAATATTTGGGTGCTAATTTATTGTCCTTATTTGTTGCTTGAGGGATATCTATTTATATGGTTGTAGCCTAAGAAATACCCAATCCCCCACTTCAAATTCCATTTCACTGCAATTTTGATTTGTTTGTTGTTTCATCCTATTTTGTGTCATAACCAAGTTGTCCTTCAATAGTTTGAGAACCTATTGTTGGTTCCCTATGTGGTCCTCCACTACTTGAACCTTTGTAGTCCCTTTCAAGGGTGGTGTGATAGATGAAGGATGGTATCCATAAAGTGCTAGAAATGGGGACATTTTTGATGAAGTATGGAAGGATGTATTGTACCACCATTCCAATAAGGGCAACCACTTGACCCATTGTGTCTTTTGATCAAATGCATAGAAATGGAGATATCCTGCTGGTCATTTATTCACAATCTCAATTTATCCCATCATATTGAGGATGGTAAGATGAACTGTGAGCCAATTGAGTACCCAAACAAGAAAATAATTCAGTCCAAAAATTTCCAGTGAAAATTGGATCTTTGTCACTTACAATAATATTGGGTACTCCATGTAGCTTTTGAATTTTTTCCATGAATTCTATGGCTACTATACTTGCTTTAAAAGGATGAGAAAGAAAGAAAAAATGTGCATACCTTTTTAGTGGATCCACTACTACCATGATGACATTCTTTCCTTCAAATTTGGTTAAACCTATAATAAAATCCATTGAAACTTCTTCCCAATGTTGACTTAGTATAGCTAGTCATTTTAGGAGACTTGATGTCTTGATTTCCTCTCCCTTATTGATCTGAAAAGATATTTTACACGAATATGGTTGAGTTATTAAGCATGTGTTGATTAACCAATTAAGAAGCTTAAAGAAATAGGAAGAAGACATGAGAATATATAATAGCCATATAAACATGCACATAATTGAAATGAAGCATAAAACAACAACAAACCATAACACCAATGTGATAACGAAGTTCGACAATCTCGTCTACGTCTCCGGGCCTTTGTCTCAGTGGGTGAGGATTTCTTATTTCTATTCAAATCTCAATAAGTACATCACAACAGTGCCAAAAGGTTACAAAAATGATCTGGTATTGTTCTATCAAATATCTAGAACCCAACAAAAAAAATGACACTCAAATCGGATGACCGGAGCTCCCATAAATAGCCCGCAAAGGTGCGCTCCTCAACAGCTTCCCTGCATACAAATGGATCCGGCTTGGAAAATATTTAGCATAAACCTGCTCTAAATCTCCTCTGATCTTCCCATGGCCTCAAGAAGGCTTGGTTTATATAGATATGAATTTGGTAACCATCTCCCAACTTCCTCTGAAGATCTGGCCTAAAAAAGGGCCCAATATCCCCCCAAAAGGGCCAAAAATCTTCAATAACAACCGAAGAAATCATTTAAAATCACTAAATACAAGGAAAAAACCCACTTTTGCATAAATAAAGGGCTAATCCCCTTTTTCCAGGTGCACACCCCCCAAATCAAGGTCACATGGCTCATATATGGCCAAGCGCCAACCCCCTAGGGGTTGCACATTGGCCCTTAGCTCGCAAATATCAGTCACATGGTACAACTGATAGAACCATGGCCCAATCGGTCTGGCCTCTGGTCAGTACCCCCGAGTCATATGGCTTAATGTGCACCCTATTCCATAGCTCTTGCATCCATAGTTTATCCGCGAAGTGGGAGTGCAAAACTGTTAGCGCGTGGGTTATATGACGGAAAATGTGATCGCGGGTTGGGGCTAGGCCACATCCCTTTCTGCCCTCCGATTATAACCCTTAGAAAATTAAATATAAAACTTGCGCTATAGTTTAACAAGTAATAGAACATGCGGGTTGGTAAACCCGACCTTTCCAAGTCACTTTCCAGGTGGGAGAGGTCTATGGTCCGAATCCCAAGCGCTCCATATATTTTTCCATAAACTTAAACCAACAAATGACCAACCACTGGGTGCCACGTAGAACCTCCTTATTCACTAAAATTTGATGACACATGTCAAGCGAAAATTGGCCTACATGTCTGCCATCTTCCTGCTACCTGTTAGCACTGTACCCTGCCACGTGTCACTGTATGGACGTTCCATGTCAGCTGTACAGGCATGCCACGTGTCACCTCCCGGTTTGTCCACCTGTACCTACCACATCAGTAGTCCACTATGCCCCTACCATGTTAGCTTGTACGACCTGCTACCATGTGTCACACTGCCACATCATCATGATGTCATGCTGACATCAACATTGACTTTTTTCCTATTGACCTGTTTGACTTTTTGCTTGTTTGGAAAAATGAATAGAACGCAAAATATGGATAATACGATGTTTGTTTGAGCCCATTCAAGTTGCGTTGGGTTCGTATCGACGAGGCTGACACACACGTCCATTTTGAAACCATTCTAAGAACTTTTAATTTTAGGCCTTTCTGAGCCCCATCAAGCTCCTGGATCCGATTCTGGATCACACCTCCCCACTGAAGGACCTTTTGGTCCCCAAAAGGTGACAAAAATGGAATTTGACTGATTACATACTCATAAGGATGAAAACAAAGTATGATGTTGTACAAAAATGATGTTATAACAGGTCATCATTTTAACATTTGTGATTACACTAATGGAAGCAAAATATAATGAAGTTGTGACATCCACTTCTGGAAAAACCAAGTGGCTGGTTTCCTTCCTTCACGGTGTTCCTCTTGCTTCACTGGTAATATTTCTTTCTTCGCAAGTGCATGCACAATCCTTTAGTCCTTCCTTGGACGAAGCTCTAGATTAAGCTTCCAACAATTAGCCTTTTGATGTCCACCCCTGTTGCAAAACATGCACTAAGTTTTTGGCATCCAGACCTGTTTACCCTTCTCTTTCTCCCATTGTGGATTTTAGTATTTATGTCATGTTTCCTTCTTGGTCGACATAGGTTTCCTGTACAAAGTTTGTCTCTTCCAACACTTGGCAACACAATGTTTGGGTGAATGACAAAAAGTACATGGATACATATTCCACAAATTTCGGATTACATGATTATGTTTTTTATAATAAAAAAGAGAATTGGTAAAAGCATGACCATTATACCTTCCTTGCTGATCTTCTCTTTGTTTTGGATATGAATTTAATTCACTATCCAAATCATGGAGTTATACGCCAACACCTTTGGTGAAGTGTTCCCGCAATGACTTAAGCTGGCCACTTGAAGCATTACTTTCTTCCGAAGTTTTGGAACCCATCTTGGAGGATGCTCCAAGATCCACTTCGCCATATACCAATCCTAAATATTGAGGCCTTTCCACAACCTCAATATGATTCATGATACCTTGACCCTTACATCAAAGGCCCTTTCCTTCTTCATAACCCATCTTGGTTAGCAATTTCAAACCTACACCTCTTGTATGTTTTTCAAATGCACCAAAACCATCTTAATGGAAATAAGGATAATTTGATGATTTACCTTCAATGCATACCTTAGAGATGTTTTCTGAAATATATGTAGAAGGCACTTCCTTCAATCCTCCTTTTCCTTTGTTGTTCTTTGAAGATTTCTCTTGAATTGTTCTCTTTCGTTCCAAGTAGTCTTCATACAACACTTTCACCATCATGGACATGGCAATGAGAATTTTTCGTATATCATTCTCATCTTGTGAAAGTCCTCCTATAGATGCCATTTTCTCCCTTGAAATGAGCTCTTCCCCAGTTAACATGCAAAACTCAAATTCCAAATGTCAACTAGCTTTGATACCACTTGATCCGAAAAGATCTTTTACACGACTATGGTTGAGTTATTAAGCATGTGTTAATTAACCAATTAGGAAGATTAAAGAAAGAGGAAGAAGATATGAGAAGATATCACAGCCATATAAACATGTATAGAAATAAAATAAAGCATAAAACAACAACAAACCATAACACCAATATGATAACGGAGTTCGACAATCTCACCTACGTCTCCGGACCTTTGTCTCAGTGAGCGAGGCTTTCTTATTTATGTTCAAAGATCAATAAGTACATAATAACAGTGCCAAAAGGTTACAAAACTAATCTAGTCTTGTTCTACCATATCTCTAGAACCCAACAGAAGAAACGATACTCAAATCGAATGATTGGAGCTCCCAGAAATGGCCCGCAAAGGTGCGCTCTTGAACAACTTCCCTGCATAAAAATGGCTTTGGCTTGGAAAATATTCAACATAAACCTACTTTGAATCTCCTCTAATCTCCCCACGGCCTCAAGAAGTCATGGTTTATATAGATATGAATTTGGTAACCATCTCCCAACTTCCTCCCAAGATCTAGCCTAAAAAAGGGCCCAGTATCCCCCAAAAAGGGCCAAAAATATTCAATAACAGCTGAAGAAATCATTTAAAATCACTAAATACAAGGTAAAAACCCACTTTTGCATAAATAAAGGGCTAATCCCCTTTTTCCTGGTGCACGCCCCCCAATTCAAGGCTACATGGCTCATATATGGCCAAGCACCATCCCCCTAGGGGCTACGCGCTGACCCTTAGCTCGCAAATATCGGTCACATCATATAACTGATAGAACCATGGTCCGATCGGTGCCCCGATCGACCTGGCCTCTGGTCACTACCCCCGGGTCATATGGCTTAATGTGCGCCCTATTCCATAGCCCTCACGTCCATAGTTTATTCGTGAAGTGGAAGTTCCAAACCGTTAGTGCGTGGGTTATATGACAACAAATGTGATCGCGAGCTGGGGCTAGGCCTCAACCCTTTCTGCCCTCCGATTATAACCCTTAGCAAATTCAAATATAAAATTTGCGCTATAGTTTAATAAGTAATACAGTAGGCGGGTTGGTAAGTCTGACCTTTCCAAGTCACTTTCCAGTTGGGAGAGGTCTTCGGTTCAAATCCCAAACGCTCCATATATTTTTCCATAAACTTAAACCAATGAATGACCAACCACTGGGTGCCACGTGGCAGCCCAAGTCTGGGCCACATGGCACCTTCTTATTCACTGAAATTTGATGCCACATGGCAAGTGACGATTGGTCCACTTGTCTGCCATCTTCTTGCCACCTGTTAGCGCCGTACCCTACCACGTGTTGCTGTATGGACACGCCACATCAGCTGTATGGGTGTGCCACATGTCACCCTTGTAGTGGTGACATGTGTCACCTCCCGGTTGGTCCACCTATACCTGCCATGTCAACAATCCATTGTGCCCCTACCACATTAGATTGTACGGATTGATGCCACATGTCACGTTGCCATGCAGCATGATGTCATGTTGACATCAGCGTTGACTTTTTTTCTGTTGACCTATTTGACTTTTTCCTGTTTGTCAAAATGAACATAATGAGATATCTGGATCATACAATGTCTGTTTGAGCCCGTTAAAGTTGCGTTGGGTTCATATCAACGAGGCCTATTCACATGCCTGTTTTGAAACCATTACAAGAACTTTGATTTTTAGGCCTTTTTGAGCCCCATCAAGCTCCTGGATCCGATTCCATATCACTTATTCTATTGGCAGACGACACATTTAGACACAAAATTTTGAACATCAGTTTTAAGACCTTCCCAAAAAAAATCCTTCTTGATTTTGTGGTATGTTTTCAAGAATCATGAATGTCCTCCTATAGGAGAAGTGTGCAATTCCAGAAGGACATCCTATTTGAGTTGGGAATTATTACATAAATATAGGTGATCATGATACCATAGCAAATCATTCTTCCACATAAAATTATCTAATGAACCAAGGTCCTCTTGTAGTTGTTGAATGATCTTGCATACCTCTTGATCTTGCTTCCATTTTATCCTTACTTCTTCCACCCAATCAGATTTCAAGAACCATTTGTTTCTTCTTCTTTTCTTGAAAGGGCATCTGCACAACATTATGTTTTCCTTTTTTGTACATAATTTCAAATTCATAACCTAACATCTTTGTAACCCATTTTTGTTTCTCTTCTAAAGATAATCCTTGCTCCAAGAAGTACTTCAAACTATCATGACATATTTTTAGTTTGAAGTGTCTTCCTATTAGGTAAGGGTGCCCTTTCTTAATTGCATGTAGTATGGCCAACATTTCTTTTTCATGAATGGGTTTGCATAATTTTTTTTCCTTTAACTTGGCTACTTTCAAATGCAAGGGGCCTTCCTTCTTGCATTAAAAATGCACCAATGCCATGGCCCGAGGCATCACATTCCACAATAAATGTTTTTGTGAAGTAAGGTGTGGCTAGGACAAGAGTTGTACACATAGCCTCCTTAAGTTTTTCAAAAGATTTGGTTGTTGCTTGATTCCAAGAAAATGCTTCCGTCTTTAATAATGTTGTTAGAGGTGCTACTATTTGACCATATTTATTGACAAACTTGCGGTAATAGCCTGTAAATCCTAAGAATCCTCTAAGTTTCTTCAAGGTTTTAGGAATTGGCCATTCCCTCATAACTTTAAATTTGTTAGGGTCCATTTTTACACCCTCAGGAGATACAATATGACCCAAGTTTTCCACTCCTTGAACCCCAAAGGCACACTTGGAAGGATTTTCATAAAGTTATTTCTCTTCCAATAATTATAATTCTCCATCAACATGTTGTACATGCTCTTCCCAAGATTTGTTGTAGATTAGTACGTCATAAAAAAATACTAACACAAATTTTCTAAGGAAGGGCTTGAAAATATAATTCATCAAGCTTTCAAATGTTGAAGGTGCATTAGTAAGTCCAAATGGCATAACCAAAAACTTGTAAGGTCTCTTCCAACAAAGCCTTATAAAAACATAAATTTAAATAGAGAAATGATATCCTAACATCTTTACGATTTCTTATTCAGCATATAACCATTCATAACCATTCATTATTCAACATAGTTAAAATTTATGAGCAACATCATAATAAACTACATATTTAGTATAATAATGAAAATACATACCTCTAACTGATGCTACTGCTGTTCTCCAACTCTGCCTGATGCTCTGCCCAAGACCGTCTAACCTCCCAGCTAGCTAGGAACAGAGCCTCTCCGGCTCCCTAGCTCCAGGATTCCATAAGGATTCCTGGCCCCCGAGCCCAAAACTCCCAACAACAGGTGCCCCTTGTCTCAGTCCACCAAACTCCAACCAGTTCCTCAAGCAAAAACCAGAACCATCCTCCAACAAGCTACTCCAGCCCCAAACCAACAATTCAGTTCTCTCCTCTCTCAAAATGATGCTCACTCCCCCAAAAATCAAAAGTCCCTCTTCGAGTGTTTTTCCCTCCTCTTATTCTCCTTTCCCCCTCTCTCATTCACCACCTTCTCCCTTTCATTAAGACTCACCCACCTTATCCCTCCATCCAATGCCAACCACCTTATCCCCTTCTCTCTAATGGTTCCATCATTCGATACAAAATAATAATTAATAATTTATTAAACTAGATTTTATTAAACATATATTTAATCATTAAATTCATTAATTAGTTAATTAAACCAATTCACATTCAACACATATTTAACTAGGACAATTAATTAATTAATTATTTAAACTAATATACATTAAAAAATTAATTAAACCATGACAATTGGTTAATACTTAGGGTTGTTACAAAACACATAATGACCTTCATGTGTTCTAAAAACTATTTTGGGAATGTCTTTCCATCTCATTCGGATTTGATGATATCCTGAACAAAGATCCAACTTAGTAAAGACAATTTCTCCATGCAATTCATCAATGAGACGAATAGGAAACTTATCTTTGATGGTCATTTTGTTGAGCTATCTATAATCTGCATACATACACCATGAACCACATTTTTTTGTAACCATTACCACTAGTGAAGAGAAAGAACTTTGGCTATGATGGATGATGCCAACCTATAAAATTTCTTGGATCATACACTGAATCTCACTCTTCTGTGCATATGGATACCTGTAAGGACTAATGTTAGGTGTTACACTTCCTTGTTGCAAATGAATATCATGGTCATGATTTCGAATGGGTGGAATACCCTTAGGCATTTATCCAAATACCTCAGAATGATTGTTGATAACTATTTGGAGATCCAATGGAGCATAGGATATAGATGTTTGAACATCTAGTGAGCATAACTGTGCAATTACACCATGGTGTCCCTTTTTGAGAAATTTTGTCATGCTATTAGAGCTTCTCACCTTAGAGAGTTTCCCTTGGATATCTCTAAGATCAATTTCCTTGCCTTCTGAGGAAAATATCTTGAAAATCAAGGGCCATTGTTCGCAATTATTGTAACCATTGGACCCTTAATACAACATCAAAACCACTCATTTGGATGACAATCACAGTGTTAAAATAATTTATGTGCTTGTTTTCACAATAGACAATATCTCTATTGTCACCCATCCATAGGCACGAAGCCACCCCCGAGCACCTTAACCTTTGACAAAATTATTTTAGAAAGTCATATTAGAACCAACAGATAAACCCTAGCTGCTAAATGTAAAAACAACTCAAGACAAGTAGAGCGCTACTTATATAAGAGTATTTCACAAGAGAGAGAGTCTCCATATCCACATAACAAGTAGCATACACAACTGCAGCAATTGCAACTACACTACTCTCTTAAACTTGTGCCATACTTAGCAATAATATCACCAAGAGTATTACCAAGAATATCACCAAGAGTTTCACCAAGAATATTGTTGAGCCTTCTTTTTGTCACCTCCAATTGCCTTATCTTTCCCATATCATGACCAATTTTGCCTAATACTTATGCACTCTCTGCCTATTTTCCTCATCATACATGTCCTTTAGCAATTATTGCATACATATGAGGTAACTGATGTTTAATCATAATTTATATTGATTTATTAATGATTAGGATTGAATATTTGATGTTTAGAACTCTCTAATTACTTTGGATAATTCACGCAGACTTCATGACAACAAATCCTATTTCTACGCTCATTCGATACCTACTGTCGAGTTCGTCCAGTACTTGTTTATGAGTTCGTACGGTACCGATTGTTACGCTCATCCGGTACCGACTTGTATGATTGTGTGTGTACGATACCAAGTTATGTGACTATATGCATTCAGTACCAAGTTATGCAACTGTGTGCATCCGATACCCATTCTGAATTTCCAGGCTTGGTTGTTTGAACGAGATTGATCTCGATGGGTCTAAGGAATTTGTTGGTTCAAACATTCTATGTTCGTTGGAGACCACAATACATTTCATCACTCATGCACTTCGTGTCATGAATGAGGATGAAATCGTTCCCTTAAAAATCGATTTATCATCCAATTGTAATATTTATGCAAGTATTTGATGTTATCTTCAAACTTTGATTGGAACAACTGCCTCTCCTTAAAGAGAGAGCCTTATAGATGATAGAAATATACATAGATAGAATTAAGCACTGTTATGCTGTAAGATTGGTTCTTGAAGAACTGTGGACTGTACATCCATTTTCTGAAGTAATGATATAATTTTAGTTCATGGATTACATGTGTGTATTTACATCTTCTCTCCTGTAAGTTTCTCTTAAGAGCTGTCTTGTTAGCACGACAAGGGCCCACCGACCCAATCAAGGTACATTTCTTTGTATTTAATTGTGAATATGATTCTGGTTTTCTATGTGTGTGGATAGAGTAATTTTAAGTTTGATTACAACATCTAATTTCATCCATGTCATGTTTTAGTGATACATTTAATAGCAGGTCACATGGATGCGTGGTAATTTTGAGTAAGTGAGAGTTGTGTGTGTAATGTGAGATCTCTGAGTGCAATGATTTCTGAGTAATGATTTGTCATCTTTGTGTGAGTATATGAGAACAATCATTTGATTTAAATGCTTTAGTGTTTTGTCTAGACTGAATGCTGTAGTGTTTGTTTTCATTCTGCAAATTTAAGGAAAAGTTGGATCTCCATCTTTCACCATACATGAGCCTATAATGGAGCATTCCACTACACTTAGCTTTTTTTTCCATAATTGATTAGAATACACCTTGCAAACACATGCACAATCAAGACCTCCATCTCTAACCCTACATGCACTTATAATGGAGTGTTTTACCCTACCTAGTATTTCTTTTAAGCTTGATTAAGTTTCCTTTTAAAATTATGCAGAGTGTTAATTGTTGTTTATGTAGTTTCTCCAGGGGATAGAATCACAATTAATCTTTACCTTTCATGAGCCAACAATGAACAAATCCATCACTTGAGCAAGAACTCTGGATTATATGCTTGTTGATAAGTTTTTCTTTCTGAATTTTGAATTGTGTGGAGAGTGTTATTTGAAAAGTGTGAAAACAAAGTATTTGGTTTTGAAAGTGTTTTCTTACATATATTATATTGAACAAACATAGGAAATTATCTGTTATCGGCACATACAGTGCATCAAATCTATTGATTATGAAACTAGATTGACATATTAAATGATTGCAATTTATTGAACATATAATTGCACCAACATTTTGGCACCGTTGCCGAGGAGTTGTAAATGGTAATAGGTAGTGTTTGCATTAGATTTATTTTATGGTTTTGGAGTGGTTTTAAGGATGACCTAAGGGTGGGGAGAAGACAGTAAGACGTGAGGGAAGAGCCCACACATCCACTTTAGTGGGGTTTCTCCAAAGTAAGGTTGTCCTCTCACCTTCAATAGTTAGATTTGTTGATATCGAGAGGGGGGTGAATCAGTATCAAGTACAATTTAAAAACCTTTTTCAACATGTACTTAAACCATTCAATTATATCCAATGAGAAATGAACAATAGTATAAGAGTTACACCAATACACCACAATACACCATGCATAATATATGAGAAATAATCAATAGTTTTTGTTCAAGGGAAGTAATGACTTCCAAAGGTAGCT
>SNQJ01S0003475.1:114883-133417 GCA_010110895.2 Picea sitchensis
ATGTTTATTTATACCATTTATGTCACTTCCTTTTAACATTAGGGCCGACCTGACACTTTCTTATTTTGTAATTCTTTTCTTTAATTATCTTCATGGCCTACATGTACAATTCACTTTGTCATCTTCAAAAATTCATTTCTCCTAAACCATGAGGATCCACATGACATGCCACATACCACCGGAAACAACTAGATGTATACTATCCATCCATGGGTGTTGTATCTGGATGTGCATTTTCCTTCATGTCCAAATACCTTCATCAATCTTGCGGTCAAAAACCCATGACTAGGGTTGACATCAATGACAACAACCAATCTTCCAACAAGATTTTGTGTTGAGCTAGTATTTATATATTCTTTTTATGCGTAGACATAGAGACAAAAAATGTATATTTATTGCATCCAAAACTGCAGAAAATTCAAGAAAACCCCCCAAAGTTACAAAAAAATATTGAAAAACCCCCCATATTAACTCAGTTAATGTTTGTGTAAGAAAAATTACCAGAGGAGAGAGTTCAGAGGTAGTAATTTAAAATACAACCAAAGGTCCTAAATTTTAATCTACTGTTAATCTTGAAAACATATTACAACAAGCATGAAGGGAAGCACTGACGACCCAGTCAAAAGGGAGAGTTGGAAAAGAGATAGAGGTAGTGGTAGACGAGGCCGAATCCTCCATTGGAGCAACACACAAAGTACTGGAACAGTTGGATATCCCGACCAACCCAGTTTTTGAAACATCACTTAGTGGGGAAACATCACCTGCAGCCTATAACGCGCTGTTTGGATATATGGCAGATGAGGAAGGGAATGCAAACAATGAAACAAAGACATTTGGATTCCCAATATTATACATTACCAAATATGTTTCTATGAAGAATATCCCACTGTCATCACTGCCTCACTTCCATGGTATGTCAACAAAAGATCCCGATTCATTTTTGTTTGAATTTGATATACTATGTAGGAGTTATAATTACACTGATAGTGCACAAAAACTAAAACTCTTTCCAGCCACACTTAAAGAATCAACATTAAGGTGGTTTATGAGACTAGGAGAGAATGCTATATTATCTTGGAATGGTATGAAGGAAACATTACTCCATAAATATCAAGATTATTGCAAACCTAGAGATGCTAGGAATGGTATATTTAAAATGCAACAGTTCGAGGAGGAAAGTCTAGAAGATTACCTGTATAACTATCAAAAGACAAAACTTTTTTCCTTAGACACAGCCACAATTAGGACCATATTCCTGAAGGGTATAAGGGATGACTGTATTGAGGTACTAAACCTCATGAGTTCTGGGGATGTATATCAAAATCCATTTACAGACATTGCAGAGTACTGTAAAAGGTACTCTCACAGACAAGCCAAAATAGGAAGAAGTGCAAGGGATCCTATAGGTAGAACTACCAAACCTGCTCCAGGAGGTATTACAAAGATAGATTTAGGGAATCTTCTAGAAAACTTCAAAACAAACATCTTAAACACAATCAACACCCAGTTAGACATCATGAAGATAAAAAAGAAACAACAAGAAGAAAATGCTGCTTTAGCAATTTTTTGTCCTTGGTGTAGGAAGATACATCTTGAAAAAGAATGTCCTATTAATGTCATTGAAATTTGTGGGATTTGTACATAATATCACCCTACCAATGAGTGCCCTTCCTTACCTGGACTAAAATCCATTTTTAAGGGAGGGGGAGAATCTCAGGAAACATCATATCCCCCTAAGAGAGCATGGAGACAACAAAATCCTAATATGTTTTATGATCCTACCACACAATAGTCACAACAACAATGAATTACTCCAATGCCTTACTCTCAATGGACACATCAACAAACACAAGTCCAACCTTGGCAACAAGGATGGAGGGGCCCTACATATGGGAATGTTCCTTTTCAACCACCAACTTTTCCTACTTACCCACAATATCCTTCAAATATCTCTTAGCTTTTACCAGTGTTTAATCCACCTTCTTTACCTCCACCTTCCCAGTTGCAACAACAACTCATCTTGATTTTGAACCCAAATCAACAACAACAAATGCAAGCTACACCTAATCCAAACCCCCCTTGGCCTACCCTTATTCCTGCACAACCCATCCCTAATCCAAACAATAGACCTACTCAACCTGTACAAAATCTTGAAGTACATACTTTCCCAACTTATGTAATAACTCCTACTTCACTAAATGAAATTCAATTGAGATATATAAAAGTATTGAATAAACCAAATTCTACAGTGGTTATTCGAGAAGAAGAACAAATAAATGACCAACCCAATGAAGAATAAGACATCTTTGTACAAGAGGAAATTCCTCCTCACACTCTTCAACCATAAAAAATACCTTATGAAACTAATCCTCCACCCTATCCAGAAAGGTTACTTGTGAAGAAGCCTGAGGTACCTCTAGGACATGACTTAGAATATGAACTAAGGAATATATGTGTAAGGATTCCCCTACTCCAAGCCATCAAAGATATTCCTATCTATGCTAAAATTATAAGGGATATTTGCATCAAAAATCTTGGAAGGAAGAGGAAGGAACCTCCTGTTATACAAGTGGTTGGAAAACTATCATAATTTATATCAGAAATGCCATCCAAATATAATGATCTAGGAAACCCAGTGGTGACTATAGAAATTAATGGTATTTATTTGTCAAATACACTTATTGATATAGGGGAAACAATAAATTTTATGATTGTTGACACTATGCGTACGCTGCAACTAAATCATTTAAGGCCAACATAGACCTTGTTGGAATTGGCAGACAAGTCAGTCATCAGCCCAACATGAAGCCTAGAAGATGTAACATTTACCTTAGCTTCTTGGGAGTATCCTATGGACTTCTTGGTAATTCATTCAAAATCCCCCAAACCTAGACATCCAGTTGTGCTTGGTTGACCTTGGTTGGCCACTGCTGATGCATTTATTAGTTGTCGGTCAGGGGAGATGACAATTTCTAATGGGACCCACAGCCAAAAACTTGTTCTCTTTCCTCTTGCCCAACAAGCCACTAAAGTTCCTTTATGGTTGGATAATCCCTATGGGGAGGAGAACTATGCTCAAATCCTGTTAACACTTGAGCAAGAAAAGGGAGTTCAAGAACAATCTGAAGAACATATTTTAAGCCTATTTCTAGCCAATACATAATGCATTGAGTATCCTCAATATTTTCCAGAATTCACACATATTTTCATCTTTGAATTTCAGGAGGTTTGGCATCCCTCCACTTCTACATTATTTACTATATCAACAATAAGTGGAGAAGAAGAGTCAGCTATTCGGATTGTTGAAATCAGTCCTCGAAAATCCTTGTATATAAATTCTATCCTAAAATCAGATCAACAACAAAAAATGATCGAAATGATTCAAGGACAGTTCAGTGCTTTTGCATGGGGTTACTATGATATAAAAGGAATTCACCCTGATCCCTGTATACACCATATTTACACCAATGATCAAATTATACCTATTAGGCAGCCCCAAAGAAGAATGAACCCAACCTTAAAATACATAGTGAAAGAAGAGCTCCAAAAACTCCTACATGTCAATTTTATTTACCCTATTTCAAATAGCAAGTGGGTATCCCCATTAGTTATTGTCCCTAAGAAGAATGGAAAATGGAGAATTTGTCTGCACTTAAAGGAGATGAACACAGATACCTATAGAGATTATTTTCTCTTGCATTTCATAGACCAAGTCTTGGACACCTTGTCTGGGAAGAGGTACTTTTCTTTCTTAGATGGGTTTAGTGGGTATAACTAGATCCAAATTTCCCCCGAAGATCAGGAGAAAACCACAGTTAATTTCCCATGGGGCACTTATGTTTATAGGGTTCTTCCCTTTGGTTTGTGCAATGCCCCTGCCACCTTTCAGAGGGTTGTCCTAACTATTTTTTTTTATTTAACCCATGACTATGTAGACGTCTATATGGACGACTTCACAGTATATGGGGATGATTTACAACATGAATTGGACAATTTGGAGAAAGTATTGATCAGATGTAGAGAGACTAATCTTTCCCTCAACCATGAAAAATATAGAATGATGCTCACTGAAGGGATTGTCTTGGGTCATCATTTTCCGGTACCAGAATAAGGGTAGATCCTTCTAAAATTGACATTATTTCTCAAATCAGGATCCCTAGCTCATAGAAAGAAGTTAGAAGCTTCTTAGGGCATGCCGGGTATTATAGGATATTCATTCAAAATTTCACAAACTTGGCTGCCCCATTGTTCAAATTGTTAGCAAAAGAGGCCGAATTCCATTGGGATGAACAATGTCATATTTCTTTTGAAGTTTTAAATAAAAGACTTTATAGTGCCCCTGTGTTAAGAGGACTAAATTGGTCTCTTCCCTTTCATATTTGCAATGATGCCTCAAATACCGCTTTGGGAGCTGTTCTAGGACAAAGAGAAAATGAACTTACCTATGCTATCTACTTGTCATAAAAAATCTCTCCCCTATCGAAGCAAATTATACTGTCACTGAAAAAGAATTCTTATCAGTAGTTCATGCCATTAATAAATTCATACACTACGTAACAGGGTATGAGGTTTTTGTACACACAAACCACTCAACCATTAGATTTTTAATGAATAATCCTGTGAAAAATACTAGAGTTACTAGATGGATGCTACTATTGCAAGAATTCAACATTACTATCATTGGCAGACCTGGCAAAGATAACCTTCATGTTGATTTCCTATCTAGACTTATTCATACAGGTGATAATGCACTAGTGGATGAAAATTTTCTAGATGAAAGTCTATTTGTTATTTCCACTTACATTCCCTGGTATACAGATGTGGCTAACTATATTGTAACAGGAAAATTACCTCAGAATCTATCCCACCCTCAAGAAAACAAACAAGTGGAATCAACTAACAAGGTGATAGAGGCTATACTTACCAAAACAATTCAGTTACACCATAAAGATTGGGTGGATAATTTTCCTGAGGCCTTATGGGCCTACATAACAACTTGGAGAAACACAACATGCCATACACCTTATGAATTAGTGTATGTGAAGTATGTGTTGCTTCCCATAGAATTTCAAGTAAAAAATTTCAGGACTGCTATGTGTTGAGGAAAATATATGAAATGATCTTATTCAAGCATTTTCAGATTCTTCTTGGCTAAAGAAAAATAGATGGGAATGCCACCCTATGTTTATAGCCAACAAAAATAACATCCTAACTCACAAGTATTAATTACAAGTGCTTAGTCTAGTCTTTTTTAGATAAAAAGCTCGCTGCAAATTCACTTTTTATATGATTTTCTGAATATAACAATTGCTGAAATAAATGTAGAGACAGAAGTAAATACACCAATATTATAATCAAGACAGATGAGACGTAAAGCAATCCTTTATTTCATTACAATTCACCAAGAGTCACTCTCTTTACAAAATTTTGTGCAAAAATTTAGGACCAAAGTCAAACTTGGAGATCCCCGATGGAACATACAAAAGGACCTCTAACAGAAAATCAAAACTAAACTCTGAAAGCTGGATCAAATTGCCACAGATTGCTACCCACTTGACTTTGCACAATAGCCTTTGTCAGTCATGAAAACTAATTCACAAACAGACAAGTCTACACAGACTATCAAAGATAGATCAACACCTCTGAGAAACAAGTGTCTAAATGATGTAATTCAACCCTGAATCTTGCTGTCTACAATAAGACCCTGCTATCATAAAAAGAAATTAGGCTTGGGATAAATTAAGGAATGAATGAAAACTGAACTATCTCAACATAAACTCAAAGAGAAAACCTTAGTATGCTTCTCCTTCTATCCTCTCTTGTTCCTCCCTTTCCTTTTGCATTTAAACAAATTAGAATTGGTTGAAGTAGTTGAACCAACTCATTAGTTAAGTTAATTAAAAAACTCAACCAACTTTTAGTTAGGGGGAAAAGTAATAATCATAATAAGGGTTACAAATAAATAATAACTAGTAGGTGGGACCCCTTGTGACTTCCTTTAGCTCTTAGCAATCATAACATACTAGTTAATTAAGAAAAACACACCTTCTTGTGACTCCCATCATCACATGCACATTTTGACAATTTATCTCATTTATATTTGACATTGTTTTCAAAAATGCATCACTCATATATCCAAGGAAAACATGCTGTCCAAATTTTTTGAAGTCAACTGTCATCAACAATAAATAACATAAAATTCAAAAACCATATTTCCCACTCTGAGATGCAATATTTCCTTGATTTCTTTTGTCACCCTTTGATTTTGTTGAATTTTCCTTTGGCTGTGGTGATCCTTTAGGCCTAATCTCGTTGATCATGTGAGAACAATCATCCCTCAAATGCATCCGGGAAGACACGGATTTATCAGAGCCATTGGAGGGTGAGGAATGGGAAACAATGGATTTTCCTTTGTCTAGGGAATGATGGGCCTTGGTTTTCGATCTCTTGCTAGCATGGGAGGACTGCATTGTCGAGTGGTCAGGGGTAGCTTGGAAAATCTGATTGTTAACAGGCGGGGGAGCATGCAAAGACAAATTGGGCCATCCACGATGTTGGGAGACTGCCGGGTGGACAATATCTTGCCATCCGTCATTTTTCGGGAACCTCGGGTTGCAATGAGACATGAGGGGGAACATGAATACCGGGGGCTTGCAGAACTTGGAAGGGAGGCCTTTCAGGCCTAGGTTGGACCACTCCTTTTCCAATCCAATTGAAAAATCTGTCCTGAAACAACTGGCCTAATTCTTGTTAGTCAATGTCAAAATGTATGGAGAACCTTGGCCTTCTTGGGCCTCTGTTCCATTTACCTCTCCCTCTGTTGCCCCTGCCATGGCTACCTCGACTGAAAAAACTCATTCCTTCATGCATGATTGATTAGAAAATAGTCTTTTAAATAACCATACATGATAACTCTTAAAAATATGAAATAGATTTTGGCTCAACAATGTATCAAACTCATGCAATCCAATCCATACAAATTGTTTAACTATTTTTCAATGAGCAGGGGGTGAACAAAGGGTCCTGGGATATGCGATGGGTTTGTATTGAGCGAAACATGATATAATGAGGGGGGAAAAGAACACGGTTACTGCTCAAAGACAATAAACAATCAATTGTTAACGCAAACCAAAGACAACATCACTGTAATGCAACCAAGACACTATTACTTCCAACTACTTCAATACATAATTCTTCTTGACTGTAATCAATTTTAGAACAGGGAGTGAAAAATGAATGTGGGAAGGCGATGGGGTTGTAATTAGCAAAAAGCAAAATAATGATGGGGAAAGAAAGCAGGTACTGTTCAAAAAATTAATTAAGTAATCCATATAACCATTCTGTAAAAGGAAATGAACTAACCAAATGACTATTGTGACCCAATTAACAACTACTGCGCATAGTTCACACAACTCTGTGCAATAACTAGTTCATTGTTCATAATCAAATATTTAACATAGTGTCATCAAACAAGACAATATAAATTCTACAACAATCTATAAGGGAGATCTATTTTTCTCAATTATCCATTTAACATTTGAGCAATTTCCAAATGAATACACAATCAATTACTTCCACTCTTCTCATCAACCATTGCCAACCATTTCAATCATCAAATGTAGACATAAAAATCGTGCTCGATTTTGTTTCTTGACTCAGTTAATAATTAAATTGCAATAAGGTTATACTATCACAACACCCGTGCCTATCACTGTTAAAATGCATGATAATCATTTCACATACATAATGGATAGTCAACACAATGATCCATATTTATCTTGCAAAGATCCTGGCTTGCCAATTAACATGCTGATAACAATCACCACTTCAACTCATACTATGCTGTGAAATAAACAACCATTTGACACAACGCAAGTGTCTTTATGTGACTGTACAAGTCTGATTTTCTTTGACTCTAAACATTCAAAAATGCTGGGCTATCCATCCAACACAATGAGGCAGCAACAACATACCCGACCTCATAACACACATCATCAAATTGAAACAAATCCATGTTTAAAACCTCTGTGACTATATCTGAGGGCGCAATCAAATAATATCGATAACAAGTACAGTGGATAACCATGCCATAATTACCACGATGTAACATTCCCATTTGAAAATTTTAAACACACAGTCACAATATCATTAACTCAACCTATCGTGCCGAGCTATCAATCCACTACAAAGAGGCAACAACAATATTGCTCAAATTAATCAAACAACAACCAAACCATACTGTGTAAAAACTTTTGCCTATCCTTGATGGCACAATCAAATAGCCATAACGCATACAGTTGAGGGAATTTCCATAGTCATCCCAGTTGCAATAACCATTTGACCAAAAGACACATAGTTACAATGACCATTTACTCATTGTGTAGGAACACCACACATACAAATGCATCACGTGTGAAACATCATTAAACAATTGTAACTAATGTAGAGTTTAAACATCTCGATAACTTCAATGCAAAAGACAGTGACTGTGTATCAACCCCAATATTCAACCAACCAATTTCAATGCCGAGCTTATCCATTCAATTACAATAACAATGCAATAACTAGATATCAAAACAAATATGATTGTCACATAATCAATTGGGGGAGTCGGTAATCAACTCTGTTGACAATACATACCAATCTATAACAACCAATAGTAAACCTGACAAGCCACAATGGTATTCTCTATCAACCCTCAGACTCGAGGAGTTAAGGGTTTGCTCTGTGGCCAACACAGGGAGACTAGAGTCGACTCTTCTCAATGGTGAAAACCTTCGAGACCAACGGTGTACACACAGAGAACACCACAATTTACTTTGTGGACAGGGTGATGAATCCCGTGACAAGAGAGGCTATGAACAGAGGATCAAGGCTCCATTTTGGCATGGTAATGATACTTAGCACATGTAGGGTATAACCCTTATGGCTCTCCAGTCAACCAACTACAACGCTGAGGTGAAAATAGGGCCGAGAAGAAGCAATATAACCCAATGCACAACCATTAGTAGCGAAAACAACCCAATGCCCAAGCGAACAATGCACAGTGACACAAGGCGCTTCCAACCATTAAACCCCATAAAATCCAAAACCTGGGTATGGTGATATGAAATGCGTGAAGACAGCCAGCCACTCAAGAACAAACAAAAACTGTCCAACTAAAACTAGCAAGGGTGACAGAGAGCCTTATGGCTGCTAACACTCAAAATGACCAATAACACTGCGACTTCAAACATTTTTGCAGAGCCATCAACGATTCATTCCAAAGAAAATCACAATTCCACACAGTTTCCATACTTAAGGAAAGCACAACCCATACATTTGATCCAATATCCATTTCATAAATAGAGCAGACTCATGGATAGCCAAAAAAAGACATGCCTGTAATCAAAACACCTTAAAACGCAAGTTGGCCAAGCGGTTCCTCTCTGCTTGAAAGTCAGAGTGTAACCACAACAACACAGTTGAACAATAGCTCGATTAGGGTGGCAGCTGGTGGAAGGAGTAAGGGTGACGTTCTGTAAATGCACATCACCTCCATCCCCAGTCCATTAATTTCTTAGTACACACCATCGAGCTTCCATTAACTCAATTAATTAAACCATGTATCGAAACTAACAACCATCAAAACCAATAGCGCGACCATAACACATTTCTAACTTATGCCATAACATAAATCAACCATGTTCCATATAGCTCAACAAATCACATAACCATTAGCTTATTGCTAGGTTTAACAACGACCATTTAAATTCCAATGCATGTATAGTAGTATATTTGCATAGTTTAATTCCTTTGCATTTTGTTGCATTGCTTTCATTTCTTTCCAATTGCTTGTATGTGTTGTTGCTAACATGTTTATTATGCATGTCTCCTAGTAATAGATCCAATAACAGATAGCAATGATAACAAAGGATAACATAGGCCGTTGTAAAATAAAACTTGAGCCTAGAACAACAAAAAAACCACAGAACATGCCTTATCCATCGCCAATAAACCAAGATGTTATCACCATGAAAGCAATGTCGAACAGTAGCACAACATCAAATAAGAACCAGACCCGATCTCCAATCTACAAGGGGTCCCACCTACTAGTATTATTTATCTTTTATAATAATAGGCTTTAGCAACAATTTGTGGGAAAAACTTCGTTACGATTTTAATCGTCAACAAACTGGCGACTCCATAGGAAAATTTGTTTTCAACAGATTTAGAACTCAGAGCTCATGGTTTTGTAGACCAAGAACAGTAGGTCAAGAAGAAATAACCAGGAAGATTATGCAACAAGGGGAAGTGAGCGGATTTAATGGAAAAATGACCGGGGGTTTGGGAATAACTCATTGAAAGTGTTAATTATGAGGGGTTTTACCACTGTATGCATAATCATTCAACTAGAATCTGCTCTTAACTTCAAGGAATTTTTTTTTTTGGACTTGCTCTTAAAAATCTCAATGGATGAAGAAATGGCAAGAAGAAGTAGGAGATAACCAATTCTTTATAGACATCAATGCAGATATATAACAATTTCAAGGGTACCTTCAGAGGAAACATCATAACAACTGTGTAAGCTTGATTATCATTGACTAAAAATACTTTGTAGGAGTGTCACTGTGGCAGAATTGATCCAACATCCTATTTTGACCAGATTAACTAAAAGATGATAGGAAACAAAACATGACAGAAGGAAATTTGCATAAATTAAAATAACAACAATAAAAGAGAGAAACGAAAAGCAGTAAGAAAAGTTTTAACACAGAAAGAAGAAGTCAAACTATCGTAAAGAAGAAAAGAGAAGCACAAAAATGAAATTAGAGTTAGGCTACTAGTATACAAAAAATCTAGACAAAATTAGAACTTTTCACGTTGGTCCCTCACAATATTTCAAGTGAGGACTATTAGCGCTGTAGGAAAACAATTTCTTCTGTAATTGATTTAAAATGTAAGAATTAATGTCCAATACAAAAACAATTTGGAAAGGACCCAACACTTGGAATTCTGATGTTATTATCAGCCCCTTGACGCACATAATTAGATAATCAAGATAGATATGGAGACTGAACAATTCATCGAGAGTTGTGTATATAGGTATTTTAAAAGCAATACTTGTATCAAGTAATCCATAAAGCAGACATTTGTAAAACATGGTACCCCAATTAGTGATAAGAGTGGTTTTGTGAGCATCTGCCCCTTTCACCTTGATTTTCTTGCAACCCAAAAAACTGTCAAGTAAGGGTCTTAACTGTAACTCTACAACCTGCTACAGAACCATTTCCATACTGAGAGGAGGAAAAGGATTTCTCATAATATCTTTCCTTAAAGTTAGAAAATTAATGCAAGTTCTAATATGATCAATGGTCTTCAAAACAGGTACCCAATTGGAAACCCATTCGGGGTGGACTGAAAAAATAATCCCATCCCTTAAGAAATTCTAAAACTCCCTTTGAAAAGTTGCTTTAAATTCAGATTTAATAGATCTTTGTTCCTGCATAATTGGTTTCATGCCTTCCTTGATGGGAATATCATTTTGTAAAAAACCAGGATCAAAACCACGAAGATCCTCATAAGGCCAAGCATAAACTTTTTGAAATCCACCAAGTAGCTTGGCAAACTTCATTTCTTCCTTATCAAAACATTGGGTACTTATATTAATGTTCCTTGAAGATTCAAGTGCCCCAATTTTCAAGGAGATGGTTTCATCCACCTTCCTTCATAACTCCTCTTTGTTCTGTTTTTCTTTATTGCATACATCACTCGATGAAAACGAACTCTCAAGAGGAGTCAAACCCTCATGAATCTTATTGTTTTCTATGGGAATAATTTCCTTGGGCTTAAGAGGTTCATCGTGAATGAAAGCACACATGTTCCCATCATTAGGGAGGGCCTGCCGAGATTCTTCATTGTCAGGTATATATGGACAATATAGAGATTGAAAAGAACAATCAGGCCTGTGAGGTAAAAGTTGCTGATTAGGAGAGGCTGCAAAGAAAACTAACCGATCAACCATCGAATTCAACTCCCTCTTAACATGAGTGATGTTGAAAGATAAAAGGTTCGAGATAAGTGCATAAACAACTTGGGTGTATCGTTCCATTGGATTTTTTCTAGGAGAGCACATATTTCGTATCAGGTTCACAACAAGCTCAAAATCTCCAAAAATTGAAAGGTGACCACAACCAAGATTAAGGGCATTTTCAATGCCTAATAATAAAGCTTCAAATTTAGTGACATTGTTTGTACAAGTAAACTCTAACTGGTAAGACAGATTATGAATTTTTCCTACAGGGGAAACCAAGATAATGCCAACCCCATTACCTTCATTAGAGCGTGAACCATTAAAGTGCATGTGCCATATATCATCATCTAAATCGATTTGTTCCAAAGGAATATTATCCTCCTCAACAAAGATGGAATACACTCCTAGGTCCTCTTCGATATAATTTACACTAGGTTGTGGAACATTCTCTATGTAGGGTGAAATCCTTCCCTCTCTAAGGACTATAATGTTCTTACCATTCCGAGGCACGGATAAATGCGTCCCGTCGAGTGAGAGGTACCCACCTATTAAGGCTTGCCAATCTCTTCCCAAGATAACTGAGTAATTTCTTATAGGCATATCAATGACCTGAATGCTGAGGGTTGTCCTTATTTTAGGATGAGCGCATAAAACCAAGGTCACATCCTTAATCTCGCCTATGTTTTTTTTTGTATACTATTATAGGAGAGCATTATCCTGGCATTTTCATTTGTACAATACAAGCCTAGCTCTTCCATAATGATCTTTGACGTCACACTGGGGCCTGAAATGCCATCAATGAGGCAACAATGGGAAATCTTATCTATAATCTTTACATAAATATAAAAAGGAGGATTTTTTACAGGGTATCTAAAGTTATGTACACCTAATTTATTTACAAAAGAATCCTCTTCGTTTACCTCTTTGGAAAGATTGGCTACAACGAAAGATTTTCCTTCCATTAATTGTTTCAGATGCATCTGTTGTTCAGGGACGAAAACCATGTCTATAAGGGTTGCATCTACTTTGATGTTGGCCAACTGATTCAAGATATTATATTTGGAATAGGGGAGAGTGGGAGTGATTCCTTGACTCTCATAAACTTTAGGAACTTGGAGAGTTGCAACGGGTGAGGATGAGCTCGGGCTAGAAGAATTGTGGGGAGAATCAAATTTTCCCTTGGGAGAATAGGCTTTGTTCCTAGTATTGATGACCATGACATCTTCTGGTTCTGAAAAATTCAGGACAACGATAGTAGCTTCTAGTTTCTTACCAATGATCTTATCTCTGGCACTCTTCTTTACCTCACATGTGGTTTCCTCACAAAAGTTACACCAACTTTGAGGCAAGATAACTTTAGGCTGAAAATTATTTTCAACATGATTTCTAAAAGGGGGTGCAGAAGAGGATGAAGCTCTACGGATGAGATGGGATATAATTCCCTTTTGCTCAAACGCTATCATACGATTATTCATATCTTGTACTAGCTTCAAAAGGGTGGACATGTCCGTTTGTTTAACCAATTCTCCCTGAGGAAGACCTGTTCTTTCAAGCCGTTCTTCATACTCTGAGCAAGTATGCAGAGTGGAACTGAGATTATCAATGGATTTTTCCTCAAGCCTATGATGGTAAGGGGAAGGCAATGCATTGTAGTAATGCATGAAAGCGGCTTGGTTCTGAGGGCAGATGAGTTCGGGGATTTGATTGTATAACTTGGTGAAACGCAAGTTGAAAGACTTGGTGGTCTCACCATCCTTATAGGTGACGTTATTGTATTCCATTAACTTCTCGGCTGGGATTTTAGATTGCCCATAAGTGGATCAGAACCAATATATTAACTCCTCCCAATTAGACAGAATATTAGGAGAAAGGTCAAAGAATTCAGCCGCAACCTTTCCTTCCAAGGAATTGACGAATAAGCACATGCAAGTATCATTGTTGTTGGCTCCTATGTTATGACAAGCATTAGAAAATGCCACCAGGTGTTCGTTTGTACTAACAATGCTATTTCCTAAAAACCTAGGAAGGTGCTCTTTAAATTTTGGAAGTGGACGAGTAGCAAGTGCTAGGTTAAGAGGAGAGGACACATGCCATGGTGTGGTTGTGGCAACTTCTTTGAACTGAAAAAGCCCATACTTTTTAATGACTTTAGTGGGATTTGTGCTAGATTGGACATGGATATGATTGATATATAAGCTACCAATCACTGATGACGATGAAGACTGAGAAGATGCAACACTTCCATTGCCACCAGAACCACCACTAGATTCCATCTTTTGGATGATATATGAGGGGAAGAAAGATGAAATGGATGAATCAGATAAATTTCTCCTTAGAGCACTTTGTTGGACATATAACACAATGTTCCTCCTTCCTATTTCAACAATAGGATTGGTTTCGGGTGACAAGCCTCTTCTTCTTCTAGAAGCATGTGAATCTAAGGACATGAAAGAAAGGCCAAAACTGAAGGAACAAAAAGGTTACTACTGATTTCTAGGCTGTCTACGTCTAGCTTCCAATTGTTCTTGAGCACTAATATCTTGTTCAATTGCTGCCCAAGAATGGTTAAGCTAAGTACAGGTATTGGCGGTGTCTAAAATGGTGTTAAACAGATTCAAAGCAATGTTGGTCTGGTCTTGAAGACTAGGCTCAATATTAGGATGCCTTGCAACAAACACAATCATTAAGAAAGAAAATAGTCAAAGAATCAATATCAGAAAAATAGATGTATTGATGAAAATCGAGTATAAAAATTAACCAAAGAGATATCGAAGATCTCCCCAGCATGGTCGCCAAATAAATGTTGAGGAAAATATATGAAATGATCTTACTCAAGCATTTTCAGATTCTGCTTGGCTAAAGAAAAATAGACGGGAGTGTCACCCTATGTTTATAGACAACAAAAATAACATCCTAACTCACAAGTATTAATTACAAGTTCTTAGGCTAGTCTTTTTTAGATAAAAAGATCGCTGCAAATTCACTTTTTATATGATTTTCTGAATATAACAGTTGCTGAAATAAATGTAGAGACAGAAGTAAATACACCAAGATGATAATCAAGACAGATGAGACATAAAGCAATCCTTTATTTCATTCCAATTCACGAAGAGTCACTCTCTTTACAAAATTTCATGCAGAAATTTAGGACCAAAGTCAAACTTAGAGATCCCCGATGGAACATACAAAAGGACCTCTGACAAAAAATCAAAACTGAACTCTAAAAGATGGATCAACTTGCCACAGATTGCTGCCCACTCGACTCTGCACAATAGGCTTTGTTAGTCATGAAAACTAATTCACAAACAAACAAGTCTACACAGACTATCAAAGATAGATCAACACCTTTGAAAAACAAGTGTCTGAATGATGTAATTCATCCCTAAATCTTGCTGTCTACAATAAGACCCTGCTATCATAAAAAATAATTAGGCTTGGGATAAATTAAGCAATGAATGAAAACTGAATATCTCAACATAAACTCAAAGAGCAAACCTTAGTATGCTTCTCCTTCTATCCTCTCTTGTTCCTCCCTTTTCTTTTGCATTTAAACAAATTAGAATTGGTTGAAGTAGTTGAACCAACTCATTAGTTAAGTTAATTAAAAGACTCAACCAACTTTTAGTTAGGGGGAAACGTAATAATCATAATAAGAGTTATAAATAAATAATAACTAGTAGGTGAGACCCCTTGTGACTCCCTTTAGCTCTTAACAATAATAACTAGTAGGTGAGACCCCTTGTGACTCCCTTTAGCTCTTAACAATAATAACATACTAGTTAATTAAGAAAAACACACCTCCTTGTGACTCCCATCATCACATGCACATTTTGACAATTTATCTCATTTATATTTGACGTTGTTTTAAAAAATGCACCACTCATATATCTAAGGAAAACATGCTGTCCAAAAATTCTGAAGTCAACTGTCATCAACAATAAATAACATAAAACTCAAAAACCATATCTCCCACTCTGGGATGCAATCTTTCCTTGATTGCTACTGTCACCCTTCGATTTTTCTAAATTTGCCTTTGGTTGTGATGACCCTTTAGGCCTAATCTCACTGATCACGTGAGAACAATCATCCCTCAAATGCATCTGGGAAGACACAGATTTATCAGAGCCATTAGAGGGTGAGGAAGGGGCAACAATGGTTTTTACTTTGTCTAGGGCATGATGGGCCTCGATTTTCAATCTCTTGCTAGCATGGGAGGACTGCACTGGCAAGTGGTTACGGGCAGCTTGGATAAACTGATTGTTAACGAGCGATGGAGCAGGAAAAGACAAATTGGGCCAGCCACGATGTTGGGAGACTGTCAGGTGGACAATCTCTTGCCATCCATCATTTTTGGGAACCTCAGGTTGCAATGAGACATGATGGGGCACAAGAATAGCGAGGGATTGTGAAACTTGGAAGGGAGGCCTTTCATGCCTTGGTTGGACCAGTCCTTGCCCAATCCAATTGAAAAATATGGCCTAAAACAATTGGCCTAACTTTTGTGAGTCAATGTCAAAATGTATGGAGAACCTTGGCCTTCTTAGGCCTCTATTCCAATTACCTCTCCCTCTGTTGCCTCTGCCATGGCTACCTCGGCTGAAAAAACTCATTCCTGCATGCATGATTGATTAGCAAATAGTCTTTTAAATAACCATACATGATAACTCTTAAAATTATGAAATAGATTTTGGCTCAACAACGTATCAGACTCATGCAATCCAATCCATACAAATTGTTTAACTGTTTGTCAATGAGAAGGGGGTGAATAAAGGGTCCTAGGATATGCGATGGGTTTGTATTGAGAGAAACATGATATAATGAGGGGGAAAAAGAACACGGTTACTGCTCAAAGACAACAAACAATCAAATGTTAACGCAAACCAAAGACAACATCACTGTAATCCAACCAGGGCACTATTACTTCCAACTGCTCCAATAGAAAATTCTTCTTGACTGTAATCAATTTTGAAACAGGGCGTGAAAAATGAATGTGGGAAGGCGATGGGGTTGTAATTAGCGAAAAGCAAAATAATGATGCGAAAAGAAAGCAAATACTGTTCAAAAAATTAATTAAGTAATCCATATAACCATTTTGCAAAAGGAAATACACCAACCAAATGATCATTGTGACCCAATTAACAACTACTGTGCATAGTTCACACAACTCTGTGCATTAACTAGTTTACTATTCATAATCAAATATTTAACATAGTGTCATCAAACAAGATAATATGCATTCTACGACAATTTGTAAGGGAGATATATTTTTATCAATTATCCACTTAACATTTGAGGAATTTCCAAATGAATACACATTCAATTACTTCCACTCCGCTCATCAACCAATGCCAACCATTTCAATCATCAAATGTAGACATAAAAATCATGCTCGATTTTGTCTCTTAACTCATTTAATAATTAAATTGCAATGAGGTTATACTGTCACAACACCTGTGCCTATCACTGTTAAAATGCATGATAATCATTTCACATACATAATGGACAGTCAACACAATGATCCATATTTATCTTGCAAAGATCCCGGCTTGCCAATTAACACGCTGATAACAATCACCACTTCAACTCATACTATGCTGTGAAAAAAACAACCATTCAACACAACACAAGTGTATTTATGTGACTATACAAGTCCGTTTTCTTTGACTCTAAACATTAAAAAATCTTGGGCTATCCATCCAATACAACAAGGCAGCAACAACATACCTAACCTCATAACAAAAATCATCAAATTGGAATAAATCCATGTTTAAAAACTCCGTGACTATCTCTGAGGGAACAATCAAATAATATCGATAACAGGTACAATGGATAATCATGCCATAATTACCACGATGCAACATTCCCATTTGAAAATTTTAAACAAACAGTCACATTATCATTAACTCAACCTATCGTGCTGAGCTATCAATCCACTACAAAGAGGCAACAACAATATTGCTCAAATTAATCAAACTGCAACCAAACCATATTGTGTAAAAACTTGTGCCCATCCTTGATGATGCAATCAAATAACCATAATGCATACAGTGGATGGAATTTCCATAGTCATCCCGGTTGCAATAATCATTTGGCCAAAAGACACATAGTTATAGTGACCATTTACTCATGGTGTAGGAACACCACACATACAAATGCATCACGCGTGAAACATCATTAAACAATTGTAACTAATGTTGAGTTTAAACATCTCAATAACTTCAATGAAAAAGACAATGACTATGTATCAACCCCAATCTTCAACCAACCAATTTCAATGCTGAACCTGTCCATTCAATTACAATAACAATGCAATAACTAGATATCAAAACTAATATCATTGTCACATAATCAACTGGGCGAGCCGGTAATCAACTCTGTTGTTAAGCCCTAATATTGGTTCATTACCACTTAATTGGGGCATATTAGATTAGTAATGTTATTTTATTTATGTCGGCTTTAGGCCATTAGTTGTAATTTAGATTAGTAATGTTATTTTATTTATGTCGGCTTTAGGCCATTAA
>SNQJ01S0003476.1:18533-39648 GCA_010110895.2 Picea sitchensis
TTCTGATGCAAGCCCAGGCCGGTAGTGATGGAGGCTGGTATTGCTGGCAGGACAAGTCTGGTTGAGAAGAAAAAAAGATGGGCCCTCAAGGGCCATGCTCAAGTCAATCTGCTCTCGTACTGCATGTCTAGGACCATGTGGGCCTCGAGACATGATCTCCTAGTTATCCCTAGATATCGGGGATAACATGTCCCATTAGGCTCGCACGTCACCATCGTGCTCCAACGCCACACCCATAATACAATTTCTTGTTGAAGAGATCACTTCTTCCTTGTACTCTTCATCCATCTTGTCATCAACTTTTACTAAAAAACACGTGCACTCATTAGGTGTCACAAAAAACCTTATAACAACTAAGTTAAATTCCCCTTATAAAAACATTATAACAATAAATAACAATAGCTAAAATATATCATTTCACTACATTATCACAAAGCATGCTATGATACTAAGTACCAAGGAACACTTTAATATTTCATTATTAGATAACTTGGTATCATTCTATGAATTTAATGAAAGGTTGCAATGAGTTAATATCCATGTCATGGTTGATGAATTAATATGCATGTCATGGTTGATGAAGTGCTGAGTTATAATGATAAACCTCGAGATTGTTGAAGATGGATGTCAATATTGAAAAACATGTACACTTTAATATTTCATTATCACATAACTTGCTAATTCTATGAGTTTGATGAAAGGTTGCAATGAGTTAATATGCATGTCATGGTTGATGAAGTGTTTGAGTTATAATGATAAACCTTAATACTAAGAGATTGTACATAACTTGCTAATTCTATGAGTTTGATGAAAGGTTGCAATGAGTTAATATGCATGACATGGTTAATGAAGTGTTTGAGTTATAATGATAAGCCTCAATACTAAGAGATTGTTGAAGATGAATGCCAATATTGAAAACATATTGGAAGGTGTGTATTTCAAAAATAGTTTTATATTTTTTTACTTTTTTTTTCATAAAAATATTTTTAAATAAATTAAAATGAAAACGAATTAAATTTAAATATATGAAAAGTTTTTTAAAAATCAGTTTTATATTTTTTGTTTTTTTATAATAATAAAACAAAATTAAATTAAATTAATTAAAAATGAAAAACTAATTATAAAAAATAATTAAACCAATTAAAAATGAAAACTATCAAATTTAACAAATTTTAATTTAATTATTCTATTTAAAATAATATAATTTAAAATGTTTATTTATTTTTTTAAACAATTTTTGTGAAAAAAATCTTTAAAATAATTTTCCATGATCTATGAATAAGAAACAAGGTAAACTTTAAAACTCTAACTATGAAGGAACTAAACAAGTCTAATCATAAATCAAAATAACATATAAAACATCAATGCTCTATAACCAAATACTTATGACTCTCCTTTCTAGAATAGATGGTTCATATGGTTTGAAATGTTTGATATTAATTACTTTATGGGAAATGTTAATTACTCTATTTAATGTAATTTTCAATTCATTAAATTAATTATTTTTTTTGTATTTTTATTAATTTTTAATAAATTTGAAATTAAGATAATTTTAGTTATACATTATCTTTTTTTATTTATTTTTCACTTAATTTGAACTTAGATTACGATACTCTATAATTAAACAAAATCTATTTTGTTTTATCACATATATTTAGATGGTTTGATGTCATATTTTTGAGAAAATTTTAAATAGTATGTTTTAGGGGATGTTAATCATTTTCTTGGTAGATGTGTTTTGCATAATATCTCTCCCCATCTCTACCCTCGTATATAAGGGGGTGGACTAAGATATTATGCAAAACACATAATGTGAACCATACCTACTTAAATTTAAATTGAAATATTGTTGATGTTAATGTTACATGTTTTGCTTTGAGTGCTTTTAATGGATTTCTCTAAATAAGTTTAAGAGTATTGAAATGGTATATTTTATTATTATTTAAATTGGGTTTTTGGTTATTTGAATTTTATTAATTTTTTAGCAAGTTATAATTAAATTTTTGGATTTTGGTTTAAAATAATTTTGAAATAAGATTTAAAAGTGTTTTTGATTGGTTAAGAGTTTATTTTCTTAAGACATAAAGATATACATCATTTCAAAGGATGAGATTTTCCTTGAATAATGATACATTTAGGAATAACCACCAATAATCAATATCCTCATTTTTTTTATTGATAACTAAATTAAAATTTAAATCTTTTTTTAATTGGCTAAGAATTCATATTTTTTTACAAGAAAAGAGATTGATCACCCAAAACCTACACACATCATTTCAAGTGTCACTATCCTCACTTTAAATTAACAACTAAATTATAATAAAATTTCCCACTTCAAAATATAATTGAAAAAAGGGCAGAATCAATGCTTTTTATGTAACTATTTTTCCTTCTTTTCTTAATAAAAGAAATTACTCATCAACCATTTAAACCTTTTCCATTTTTTCTGCTATGGTTTGGTTTGATAAAATTAGATGTTATGAAAATGTTATAAATAAAGAATAAGCATCCATTAATAAACTCAATATTATTAATATTGTAGTGGGGTCTAAATGTTCTAAGTTTTGCTCTGTTTTATGTTTTAGTTTTTTTAGTTGGAATCTGGCTATATGAATTTGCACGGAATCATAATTTTTTGTTGTTTAAATTACATTTTTGAATGCAAAAAGATATGCAACTTGCTAAAAAATCTCTGAACAATAGGATTATACAGAATTAACTACTCAAATATACAGATCCAACAATTAAACATAAAATATAAAAAAAAAAAACCAAAACTTAGAACAATTACACAGTAAAATATTCTACTATAACGAACAATTGTATTAGAAATTGGGTTTACAATCAACCATTAATCAATAGAGTATTCATCAATGCAAAAACTACTACTTGCTATCAATGTCATGAAAGTAAACTGCTTTGACTACTTAGCATTTAGATTGCCTCTTATCTGTCTGAATTTGGCGATGAAGAATTGTTTTATCTAAAAATTGTTTGAATAATAGTTTTTGTTGTTTTTATGAACAGAAGAATTGTTTGATAGCAAAATTAATCCAAATAATTTTTTTATTCAAATTGCAATTTTGAATATTTGGGTAGACTCAAAATCTTCAACTTACTTTACTTTAAATTACAACTAAAAATCCTCAACTTACTTTAAATTACAACTAGAAAAAAAACATTATTCAAATTTGCAATTTTGAACATGTAGACTCAAAATCCTGAACCGGAAAAAACAGAACGCTTTGAATGCTGTTTATCCCGCTTGAACTGATTACCTACGTGCATCGTATAGGGCAAATAAATGCATGAATACTCGAGTGTTAAAGGCCGGGAAGGAACATCGCATATCAATCACTTCAGTATCCAGTTTCCTTTGTACTCGACGGTTTTGAGCTGTAAACATTTTTTTGGTTTCGGGATTTTGGAAGCCCAAAAGAGATTTTAAGAATTCATTCACTGTACATCGCTGCCTTTTGGGAATCACAGGTGTCTTACTAAAGTCCAGAGGTGTAACATGATTGGATGTTACTAAAGGGAAAATTTCAATTGACAAATAGATTACTTTTGTTTAGTAATTGTTAACTCGAGAAAAATACTCTTTATATTCAAAAGGATATAAAAATTTACAAGGACCGATCACACGGCAGGCTGCTCTCCTAGGAAGAAATGCAAAACGCCTGGAACTTTCATGACTGTCAAGACTTTCAACTCAAATTCTTATCTGTAAACGCTTGATCTATGGATTTCAGACCCAAAATGTAAAAGACGAGTCAAAGCTTAATCTTGTTTGCTGGTCCTTCATTGCCATCCTCCCAAATTGCAAAGCTGATATGGCCCGATGGAAGATGCAATTCATTTTTTGAAAGGGTGTCTGCCTCGCTGTTTTCTTCTCGGAATATGTGATGGAAAGAGAGATTTCTAAACAGCAAAGCTGCTTCTTTGGTTCTCTCTTTCCAACATCCAATGACTGCTACCTGGAAATCAGCAAGACCATTTAACTAGTCGATGGTAAGTTTTGAGTCTCCAAGAAGTATCAATTCTTCGGTGTATCGACTTGCCAGGACAAGAGATGCCCAAGCACCTAAAAGCTCTACCTTTGTGTTTGTTCCTTGTCCGCAGTTCAAGGTCCAGCGAATGCAGGTGTGAATGTTTAGAACAATTCCCCCCCCCCCCAGCTCCACAAAGAGCACCTCCTTTTTGAGAGGCTCCGTCAAACCAGCCCACTGTCCTATCAGTGGGGAAAACAAAAGTGTGTCGAATGGAGGGCGGAGTCTTTACGACCGGACTAATGCTTGAAGCTTCCGCAAGAAAGTGGTTTGATATACTAAATAATGAAGGAGTCCTCTCTTGAAAAATTTCTTCGTTCTTAGCTTTCCATACAAGCCAACAGAGGTGGACGAGAAGCATTTTATGGTTGCTGTTATCCTTGAACCAAATGCGAAAGTAGTCTTGAATGCTGGAGCCCGACCATGGAAAGATGATCTTCAGCGCAGATGAAAGGATTGACCAGATCGCTTGTATGAAGGAACAGTGAAAGAACACATGGAGCGTGGATTCACTGTCAGACTTGCAGAGAATACATCGGCTCGGGCCCTCCCAGCCACGAGCTTGCAGCGTATCCCACATTAATAATTTGTTTTCGATCAGGAGCCACGCAAAAAGTTTGAGTTTCAAAGGGAAGTCATCCCTCCAAATGCTTTGTCTCCAACTGGCTTTAAGAGGTTTCCAGCTAATTGTAGTCAATGCAAGATAGACATTTTTTGCATTGAGTTGGCCTGAGCCATCTCCTCCCGTCCAGATAATAGAATCCGGTTTCTTTTGTAATCTCAGGTCCGATTCTTTGATAGTCTTGATGAAGCCGTCCCATTCGGAAAGAAGCTCGGGATCCAGTTGAAGATCCGATCCACTGAGCCAAGAGTCACCATACGGTCCTTCTGAGGTCTGATAGTAGCATTGATTCAAGAAGATGATGCTTTTGGCTTGTAGGTGCGCTAGAAGAGAAGGAGAGAGTAAGACTTTTCTCCCCAATCCCAGGAAGCTGTCTCTGCCGACTTCGATTAAGCAACCATTACCCGGATTCCACGAGAGCCACTGTAAAAGAACCGGAAGGGAGGATAAGAGATGTTTCCAGGTTCGAGATCCTTTTGTGGGGCGGCCTGAGGCGAATCTGATCCATAGGTGAACCGGGATTTGACGGAGATATTTTGCAGAGATAACTCTATTCCATAGGCCCGGTTTCGTTAGATAGGAATACAAGGCTTGAACTCTTGACCTCTGCTTACCTAAATAATGTGTTTATGTCTCACCAAGTGTACTATCTTATAGGGCTTGAACCAAACTCTAAATATAGCAATAGTGAATATTCACATAAATATTCTGAATTATGTAGTTTAAACCTTCTACATTTTAGTTTTTTTGAAAAATACTTTTTTGATATTTATTCCAAATCCTACCAGAAATTATTTATTATGCAAAATTTATATTAAATGGTAAATGAAAAGTTATGATAGTATATTTGAAAATCATAATAAAATTCATATTCAAAATGAAATTTTTATTTTTTAAATATATAAATAAAAAAATAACAATACAATATTGGATGTTAATATTGAAACATATATGGATTGGACTCCGCATAAGTACGATACTGCCTTTGTTACCGTTGTTACTGATTCTCCTAGTTACAAAAAAAAATTATTGAAAAATACATTGAAAGAAACCAGTAATATTTCTCTTTTTCCTTCATAAATATCTTTTGAATTAAGATTAACGAAAATTGATTAAATTTAACAATTTCTTATTCAATTATATAATTAAAATAATATAAATCAAAATATCTTATCGCAATCAAAGCTGACCGCCTCTTTATTGTACTCGATATGGCATTTCAGTGTGTGCTTCTTTTAATGGAAAGGCATTCACTTTCTTATATAGATATAAATATTAATGATAAATAATAAAGCATAATCCATATGGCACATCAGTTAGTCCTTTTAATGGAAACACACTCACTCTCTTGATAAGATATATATAGGAAATTGTGTTAAAAATAAATAAATTTAGCATTCCTTTTTTTCGGTGAGAAATATATAGTCTGTTAAGTAGTATTGAATGATGTGGTTGGTTTACAACATTTAATGTTGGGTAGCAGGTTATATATTAATCGATTTGAGGTAGTGTTTTTTGGCTGTCAATAACCATCCTAGTATGTAGTATTAAATGTTGTATGAAATTTGAATGGCTGCAAATTTGATAGATATATGTAACTGTATATGACATTTAATATTGCTTAGCACAATGGTTATTGATAGCTATTGGTTATTGATCACTTCAATCATAAATATTATCAATTTGATAAGATTTGTGAATTTCACTTTTTTCAATGTAGGTGGTTTATATAGTTTGAAATGGTAAACAATATGCACCCGAGAACAAAGTATTTGATGTTGCATACACTAGGAGAATATATATTCCAACTTATACGACATTAAATGTTTTGTTTAGCTTCCCAAGATCCATAGAAACATGAAATTAAAGGAAATTACGCATCAAGACCACCTTATTTTATTGAGGATATTGATTGTTCACATTATCTCCCAAACCATGAGAAAAAATGCATGAAAGAGTGGGATGTTAGAGCATAATCCCTAATGCATAAGTTTGATGATAATAAAAATGACGTTAACTTCTCCCTAGCTTTCTGAAGAATCCCACCCAACTTCAAAAATGTTGTTCCAAGCATTAATGATACAAAGGATATGTCTCGTTGAACTTGGGCTTCAGATGAGGTGAGGGGAAAGAGAGCTATAGGGCATTCTCAAAATATTTGCAAAGTATGGTCAAGTTGATGTCAATGTTGCTAGAATCAAGAAAATAAAGTGAAAGAGTCTGATAGATAAAGATGCATACTATCGAGAAAAGTGGAATGATCATTATGGAGAACAAAAGAGTGAGGATTTGAGGATGCTATAAATTGAATGAATAGAAATCATAGTTCTTATTGTTGTAATCCCAATTTTAGGTTTTATGATGTTGACAAGGTTCATTTTGTGCAAGTTCATATCTAAACTTAATCAAGAACATACAAGTTAGAAAATTTTACCAAGCTTAATAGAGTTTTTAATGGTGACTGTGTAATGATATGGAGGCACATTTGGGAGTGTAACAACTTAGCATTCAAAAGGAGTGGAGTTTTAATAATAGGATATAGTGGATGAGCAGGGGAACACTCAAGAAGAGAGTGTTATGCAAGGGATTAGTAACAAGAATATCAGATGTCATAAATGAAGATTGTGTGGGCATATTGCAGAATATAATTCCAGGGTCCAATGGACATAGAAATAAGGTGGAGCTTGTAGAGTTGGTTGAGACAATGGAGAGGTTGCAGAGGGAAGTGTAGAGCTAAAGTTGATAAGGGACCAGGAAGACTAGAGTCAAATTAATACTTAGTTGTTGCAAATTTTGAATGACTTATAAAGACAAATCAACAAGGATTCTTGCACAAAACTTGTAGCCAAATCAACAAGGATTGAGCAAAACTTGTAGCCAAATCAACAAGGATTGAGCAAAACTTGTAGCCAAAACAAGGATTGAGGATTCTTGCACAAAACTTGTAGCCAAATTTTGAATGACTTATAAAGACAAATCAACAAGGATTGAGCAAGTTATAATTAAATTTTTGGATTTTGATTTAAAATAGCTTTGAAATAAGATTTAAAAGTGTTTTTGATTGGTTAAGAGTTTATTTTCTTAAGACATAAAGATATACATCATTTCAAGGGATGAGATTTTCCTTGAATAATGGTACATTTAGGAATAACCACCAATAATCAATATCCTCATTTTTTTATTATTGATAACTAAATTAAAATTTAAATCTATTTTTAATTGGCTAAGAATTCATATTTTTTTACAAGAAAAGAGATTGATCACCCAAAACCTACACACATCATTTCAAGTGTCACTATCCTCACTTTAAATTAACAACTAAATTATAATAAAATTTCCCACCTTCAAAAATATAATTGAAAAAAGGGCAGAATCAAATGCTTTTTATGTAACTATTTTTCCTTCTTTTCTTAATAAAAGAAATTACTCATCAACCATTTAACCCTTTTCCATTTTTTCTGCTATGGTTTGGTTTGGTAAAATTAGATGTTGTGAAAATGTTATAAATAAAGAATAAGCATCCATTAATAAACTCAATATTATTAATATTGTAGTGGGGTCTAAATGTTCTAAGTTTTGCTCTGTTTTATGTTTTAGTTTTTTTAGTTGGAATCTGGCTATATGAATTTGCACGGAATCACAATTTTTTGTTGTTTAAATTGCATTTTTGAATGCAAAAAGATATACAGCTTGTTAAAAAATCCCCGAACAATAGGATTATACAGAATTAACTACTCAAATATGCAGATCCAACAATTAAACATAAAATATCCAAAAAAAAACCAAAGCCTAGAACAATTACACAGTAAAATATTCTACTATAACAAACAAATGTATTAGAAGTTGGGTTTACAATCAACCATTAATCAATCGAGTATTCATCAATGCAAAAACTACTACTTGCTATTAATGTCATGAAAGTAAACTGCTTTGACTACTTAGCATTTAGATTGCCTCTTATCTTTCTAAATTTGGGGATGAAGAATTGTTCTATCTAAAAATTGTTTGAATAATAGTTTCTGTTGTTTGGAATTGTTCGATAACAAAATTAGTCAAAAAAAAAAAAATTAAATTGCAATTTTGAACATTTGGGTAGACTCAAAATCTTTAACTTACTTTATTTTAAATTACAACTGAAAATTCTCAAATTACTTTAAATTACAACTATACAAAAAAAAAATTATTCAAATTGCAATTTTGAACATCTGGTAGACTCAAAATCCTCAACCGGAAAAAACAGAACGCTTGAACTGATTACCTACGTGCATCGTATAGGGCAAATAAATGCATGAATACTCGAGTGTTAAAGGCCGGGAAAGAACATCGCATATCAATCACTTCAGTATCCAGTTTCCTTTGTACTCGACGGTTTTGAGCTGTAAACATTTTTTTGGTTTCGGGATTTTGGAAGCCCAAAAGAGATTTTAAGATTTCATTGACTGTACATCGCTGCCTTTTGAGAATCACAGGTGTCTTACTAAAGTCCAGAGGTGTAACATGATTGGATGTTACTAAAGGGAAAATTGACAAATCGATTATTTTTGTTTAGTAGTTGTTAACAGGAATACAAGGTTTGAACTCTTGACCTCTGTTTACCTAAAGAATGTGCTTATGTCTTATCAAGCGCGATTGGTAAGACAGTACCTTCCTCCAAGTGTTGGGAGGAGGTCTCGAGGTCAAACCCTGCTGGGTCTCCGGGACGAAATATGTAATGGCTGCTATGTGCTAGACTGGTTTCAATGATTGTAAATGATATATATCCCTAATATATATCAAGTAATTTCTATCGGAAAAAAAAAAGTGTACTATCTTATAGGGTTTGAACTAAACTCTAAATATAGCAGTAGCGAATGTTCACATGAGTATTCTCAATTATGTAGTTTAAACCTTCTACATTTTAGTTATTTTTGGAAAATACTTTTTTAATATTTATTCCAAATCCTATCAGAATTTAATTATTGAATATGTAAAATTTATATAATTTTTAAATGGTAAATGAAAAGTTATCATAGTATATTTGAAAATTATAATAAAATTCATATTCAAAATTTATTTATTTATTTAAAAAAAAAAAAAAACACTGCAATATTGGATGTTAATATTGAAAAATACATAGATTTCCGTTATTGTCGTTGTTACGGATTCCCCTAGTTACAAGAAAAAATATTGAAAAATACATTGTATCCCTTTTTCCTTCAATTAAAATTAACAAAAATTGATTAAATTTAACAATTTCTTATTCAATTATATATTTAAAATAATATAAATCATTTATCTTGTCGCAATCAAAGCTGACCGCCTCTTTATTGTACTCGATATGGCATATCAGTGTGTGCTTCTTTTAATGGAAAGGCATTCACTTTATTATATAGATATAAATATTAATGATAAATAATAAAGCATAATCCATATGGCACATCAGTTAGTCCTTTTAGTGGAAACACACTCACTCTCTTGATAAGATATATGGGAAACTGTGTTAAAAATAAATAAATTTAGCATTCCTTTTTTTCTGGTGAGAAATATATAGTCTGTTAATTAGTATTGAATGATGTGGTTGGTTTACAATTTTTAATGTTGGGTAGTAGGTTATATATTAATCGATTTGAGATAGTGTTTTTTTGGCTGTGAATAACCTTCTTAGTATGTAGTATTAAATGTTGTATGAAATTTGAATGGCTGCAAATTTGATAGATATATGTAATTGTACATGACATTTAATATTGTTTAGCACAATGGTTATTGATAGCTATTGGTTATTGATAACTTCAATCATAAATATTATCAATTTGATAAGATTTGTGAATTTCACTTTTTTCAATGTAGGTGGTTTATATAGTTTGAAATGGTAAACGATATGCACCCGAGAACAAAGTATTTGATGTTGCATACACTAGGAGAATATATATTCCAACTTATACGACATTAAATGTTTTGTTTAGCTTCCCAAGATCCATAGAAACATGAAATTAAAGGAAATTATCCATCAAGACCAACTTATTTTATTGAGGATATTGATTGTTCATTTTATCTCCCAAACCATGAGAAAAAATGCATGAAAGAGTGGGATGTTAGAGCATAATCCCTAATGCATAAGTTTGATGATAATAAAAATGACGTTAACTTCTCCTTAGCTTTCTGAAGAATCCCACCCAACTTCAAAAATGTTGTTCCAAGCATTAATGCTACAAAGAATATGTCTCGTTGAACTTGGGCTTCAAATGAGGTGAGGGGAAAGAGAGCTATAGGGCATTCTCAAAATATTTGCAAAGTATGGTCAAGTTGATGTCAATGTTATAGAATCAAGAAAATAAAGTGAGAGAGTGTGATAGATAAAGATGCATACAATCGAGAAAAGTGGAATGATCATTAAGGAGAACAAAAGAGTGAGGATTTGATGATGCTATAAATTGAATGAATAGAAATCATAGTTCTCATTGTTGTAATCCCAATTTTAGGTTTTATGATGTTGACAAGGTTCGTTTTGTGCAAGTTCATATCTAAACTTAATCAAGAACATACAAGTTAGAAAATTTCACCAAGCTTAATAGAGTTTTTAATGGTGACTGTGTAATGATATGGAGGCACATTTGGGAGTGTAACAACCTAGCATTCAAAAGGAGTGGAGTTTTAATAATAGGATATAGTGGATGAGCAGGGGAACACTCAAGAAGAGAGTGTTATGCAAGGGATTAGTAACAAGAATATCAGATGTCATAAATGAAGATTGTGTGGGCATATTGCAGAATATAATTCCAGGGTCCAATGGACATAGAAATAAGGTGGAGCTTGTAGAGTTGGTTGAGACAATGGAGAGGTTGCAGAGGGAAGTGTAGAGCTACAAAGTAGGTAATGAAAAGTTGATAAGGGACCAGGAAGACTAGAGTCAAATTAATACTTAGTTGTTGCAAATTTTGAATGACTTATAAAGACAAATCAACAAGGATTCTTGCACAAAACTTGTAGCCAACACAAGACCCACAACAACACAAGACCTGCAACAACACACAAATTTCATGATAGAAGGGATGATTATAGGGGATCCAAGAACTTGAGAAGTGTTAGTAAACATCACCATCCACTGGGACATTCAACTAAAAGAGCACATGCATTTTCTAAATCAAGAGAAGTGTTACAATATTCTTCGGAAATTGAGATAATGAAGGACCTACAACCTCAATGGAAGAAAAATTTACAATATTCATAAATTTTCATAAGTTGAAAGGTACTATAAATATGGAAACTGGGATGGTTTCTAACTTCCTTGCAAGTATGAATAATTCTTACAGAGCCAGAGATATTTCTAGAACAAACTAATTTCATAATATTTGGCTAAGGTATGGAAGATGTCTACATGAAGAAAAAAGGTATAAAGGTCATGACCAATGTAACAGGTTAATATGTACAAACAAGCAACCATGACAAAAAAAAATGGAGAAATCAAATACGTGAAGAATGGCATTTATATGCACAGGAAGGCAAGGGCAATCTCCATAACCTTGAAGGTATAAATTTAATGATGGTTACCAAGCATGTTGCAAAAGGAATAGGGACATATTGAGGTAATGTGTAAGTCATGGGATGGAAAAACCAGCTCTAAGGGTTAGTATATGAGAACTTAGAAGAGTTTCTAGCTATGAATAAACAACTATGATTGAAGTATTTAGAGCAAGAAAACCACTTATGTCATCATAGTGCACAATGGAAGTAGGGTGCAAGTGTAAAGCATTCAAAGGATGAAAGAATTGATATTCATCCACCCTAAAGGGTGTCAGGGGTGCAACTTCAAAGTGCAGTGACTCCAGAATGGAAATATTAAGAAGGCATATGATAAGGAAAGCATCTCTATGTTGGATAATGTTTGAAACAAATATGGAATGACATAAAGTGCAACATTACAACATGTTGAAACATTTGAGCAAGATAAAGTAGGGGTAAGATTGCCTACGTAAAGGTAGTTGCAAATGGGGTTGTAGTACCAATAAGATATATTGGCTGAAATTCCAAATGGCTAAGTTGGACTTGGATGGAAAGTGTTTAGATAAGGTTGAAACAATGCACATATTAGTAAAGTGAGAGTGCACAAGGATACAAGAACCTAGAGGGATTTAAGGACAACCACATATAGCATAAGAAGCCAAAATAAATAATATTATGATACTTAAAGTGACTAATGGTGGATTATATATCGAGGAAAAAGGTTTATAGCATGGTTGAAGGTGTTGATGACGTCTCTTTGTATGAAAATCATCCATATGAAGACAAATGGGGATGGTAAAATGTTGAACAAGAGGTTGGTGTAGAGGGGTTGTGAGCCTCTACAAGATATCAACTAATTAGANAGGTTTATAGCATGGTTGAAGGTGTTGATGACGTCTCTTTGTATGAAAATCATCCATATGAAGACAAATGGGGATGGTAAAATGTTGAACAAGAGGTTGGTGTAGAGGGGTTGTGAGCCTCTACAAGATATCAACTAATTAGATAACATCAAGTAAATTGATGGAAACCATGTAGGAATGAACTTTGTGGCTTATGATGCAAAAATGATTAAGGGAATTGAGGTAAGAGTTTCCCCAGTCAAAATTCAATATTTGAATTGATGTGTATTATTAGCATGGCACTCTATTAGATGTGGTAAAGGCGGAGGGCCTTGAATATAGAAAGGTTATTTAATGATTGAATGTAATCATATGAAATATAATGGCATGTTATGTTATATTGGTTATGAGTTTATAACCAAGGAAGGTTAGGAAATATACTCTTGTTATAGAAATGGATGCTAGCAGAGCTAACCATGTGTGAGGATAAAATGTGGTTGGATATGTAAAGGATATAGTGCTACACAAGTTTTGGCACACAGTGGATAGATCCTAGGTTCAAAGATAACATACCAGCAAAACCCTTAAACACTGACCCTTTTGACATCACTTGCAAGCAAGTGAAATCTCACCCGAGGCATCTATAGGGGCTGCAGGAACCAATTTTTTGCAATGATGAGGGGAAGCGAGGCATTCAACCTGTCCTTACTAACCATATACTCACGTGCACAGTCTCCATTAGTTAACAATTACTTATCATGCGACATACCTTGTGCGTGACATTACTTTACTTGACATTCATTCATTTACCAATTACTTCAGTGTGCGACATTATAACAACATATATGAATAACAAATTCAACATACTTAAGCATTTATCACCATTGCACAGTAACAGTTAAATATCATAACATGCAAAAACAACACATCACGACACAAGGGTTTAACGTGGTTCACCCAACTTGGGCTACGTCCACAACGACTGGCTTCTTATATTAGTCATTGATAATATTCTTATAGCTACACACTGCGCTACAAAATATGAAACAGTAACATTACCCAAACCTACCTAGTCATTATGTTGCAGTGCAAGCTTCACTCCTCAATCATACCTCAAAACTTCTTCCTTACTGATGAACTCAAAATAAATTCACACCATAAACTCATCAACTACAACTCTTCTAAATCCCCCTCTACCCAAAAACCCTTTACATATTTATACATCAAAATAGGGCTAAGTCCGTTAAAATGTGGAAAAAATGTCCCAAAATCCTAACTACTTTCTTCCTTTTACGCGCCACTCTATTGCAATTCCTTCTAGAATACACTTTGACTCCTTAAAGCCCGCTCTTCGTCACGTGCTTTGGTCCAACTTCTAACTATCGTAGATCCCAATACTTAACCAAAACTTGTCCAAAAATCCTATCCAAAAGGCCCCCAACACTCACTCGTGGCTCGTCTCGAGCCACTCAGACCTTCATCCAGTTTTCCATGAACTTCTTGAATGTCTCTTTTGTTTTCATGGCCTTCTCCTTTAACTCTATCTCCTTCTACAAAATTGTGTCGACTGTTTTGGCAGTAACCCGAGCCTGGATCTTCTCAACACTTTCTTCGACTACCTGTTTGATTATACCTCAAGTGGTTGCTAAGGCCATTGTCACCATATAGGATTCTTCTTGTAGTACCTCAATCTTTTGTGCATGAGCTTGTTGCTACGCCCTTAGCTCATTCATTTTTTAATACAACTTTCTGTTCTCATCCATTGTTGTTACCACCTCTGCTTGCAGTAATGTGCCCATTACTGCTTTGAACTTTTGCACCTTTTCCTGCGCAACCTGGATCTTCTAGCTGATCTCCTATTGCTTTGTATCTTCAGTTAATTGCATTCATATGCCCATGGTTTCGATATAAAGTTGAGCACATTTTGTCTCTAGGATATTTATTCTCTCCACAATTATGGTCATTGTTTGTTCTCTTTTCTCCCTTTTTTCTAGTGGAGTACTCGGTGTCATGCACGCTTCTAAGTTGAATATACGTGCGTGAAAGCCTTGAATAGCTTCGCTTATCTTTGTTTCTTGTTCTTCAACTGAGGTCTCCATCTTTGTCTAAGCCTTTGGGAGTTCTTTGTAAACCTTTTCAAATTCCTACTTGACTTTATTGTACTCCATCTCCAAGGCTACATTTTTGGCTGTAACCTTAACCAACTCACTAAATGTATTTTCTGCGTGCAAGTTCATCTCTTGTGTCACACTCATCTGCAATTCTTGTAATACATCTGCTTGGATGGCCACTTCCTTTACGGCTTTCTGCTTCGTCCATTGTGGTATGGATCTCCCTATCTTCGGTTCTTTTTGTTGGTTATGGAGCCTCATTATCTTCCCGATTTAGAGGTCTTTGTTTTTACCCGTGTTTATACCCCATGAAGACTATACACCCCTCCACGCGGGGTGGATTTCCCCCCCTGTGAGGTTCGGGGGCGAAGCCCCCGAAAGAAAAATTGCCTTGTAAATGTATATTGTAATTTCATAGTCAATCTTGATCGTTCATCATTAAGTCACATATCTGACGGTAAAGATTATGTTAGGGTTTTTTTCCCTAGAAGGCAACCCTCTTTTACGAGGGAATTGTATTGCGGTCGTGTATTATTGCAAATATTGTATTCTGAGAGAGGAGATTGTGAGAGAAGACTATGAGAGAAAGAAGAGGAAGTTACAACAGGTGTGGTGTAGGTTGTATCCCTTCATTTGTTGGATAATAATAAAGGAAGGACCTGAAAATTTCTCTGGTGGACGTAGCCCACACTGGGTGAACCACGTATATCTATGTCTCTATTTTATTGTGTATCTTCTGTGTTTTATTTCTGCATTTGCTTTATTTTATTGCTCTGTGATCCTATTTTTCTAACAACGAGTATCAAAGTGAAAGGTAACTCACATGTAATAAAGAGGGTTCCTAGTTTGAGTGGGAGCAATGGCGAAAGATGGAAAGTTTAGGGTCGAGAAATTTAACGACCAAAACTACTAGTTATGGAAGATGTAGATGGAAGATTATTTATATCAGAAGGATCTATTCCTACCATTGGGCAGAATAACAAAGAAGTCGACGACCATGAAAGAAGAAGAATGAAAGGTTCTTGATAGAAAGGCACTAGGAACAATATGGCTGAGCCTCCCAACATCGGTGGCTTTCAATATTTCAAAAGAAAAGACAACGAAGGAGCTAATGGAAGCATTGGCTAAAATTTATGAAAAACCCTCGGCGTCCAATAAGGTATTTCTAATGAAGTGATTATTTATTATGAAGATGTCAGAAGGTGGGTCTGTTTCAGATCATTTAAATGAATTTAATATGGTTACTAATAAGCTAAGTTCTGTAAAAGTGGACTTTGATGATGAGGTTAGGGCTCTTCTAATCCTGTGCTCATTACCAGAAAGATGGAATGGCTTGGTCATGGCTGTAAGTAACTCTATCTATGGTTCAAACACTCTAAAATTTGATGATGTTGTTGGTGTTATCCTTAGCGAGGAAATGCGACGGAAAAGTACAGGTGAGACATCAGGTAATGCGTTAAACATGGAGAATAGGGGAAGACAAAATGATAGAGGAAAGGGCTCAGGGAACCACGGGAATTCTAGGAAGGGCAGATCCAAATCCAGACTAGGAAAAATAGAGTGATGGAATTGTTGGAAGAAAGGACATTTGAAGAAAGATTGCAGAGCTCCAAAGAAACAAAGAGATGGACAATAGGAGAAAATTCAGGAAGCAAATGTAACATGGGATGTGTTACAAGATGCTTTGATTCTTTCTATAGACAATATTTTTGAGTCTTGGGTAGTATATTCAGGGGCTTCATTTCATGCCACACCCCATATGAAACATTTTCTAGATTATGTTCAAGGTGATTTTGGACAGGTTCATTTGGGTGATGATGCACGATGCAATTTTGTTGGAATGGGTAAGGTACAAATAAAGAAAAAGAATGGAAACCAATGGTTATTGAAAGAGGTAAGACATGCACCATATATAAGGAAAAATCTAATTTCAATAGGGAAGTTGGCAAGTGAAGGTTGTATATATATATTTACAGATAAGGCATGGAAGGTCACTAAAGAATCATTGGTGATAGCAAAAGGAGAGAAGGTAGGTATATTGTATTTATGTACTGGTAATACTGACTCTTCTATATTTTTAGCTTCTACAGGAGTGGATACAACACTGTGGCATCATAAGCTTGGACACATGAGTGAGAAGGGGATGCAGATACTTCACAAAATAAATTTGTTGCCAGATATTAAACAAATTGATTTGGATTTCTGTGAGAACTGTGTTTATGGAAAACATAAGGGAGTTAGATTTCTCAGAGTTGGAAAAGAAAAGAATTAGAGCTTGTGCATACATATGTATGGGGACCAGCTCAGGTATCATCTCTTGGTGGATCTCATTATTATGTTACTTTTATTGATGTTGCAACTAGAAAAACTTGGGTTTATTGCATTTGACAAAAATATGATGTTTTTGATACTTTTAAGAAATGGAAAGCTTTGGTTGAGAATGAGATAGGAAAAAGGTTGAAATGTCTCAGATTAGACAATGGAGGTGAATACTGCAACAAGACATTTGATGATTCTTTTTCATACCATGGGATTCGTAGAGAGAGGACAATTCCAGGAACACCACAAGAAAATGGTGTGTCAGAAAGGATGAACAGGACCATCATGGAGCATGCAAGGAGTATGAGATTGCATGTAGGGTTGCCCTTATAGTTTTGCGCAGATGCTATAGATATTGTTGTTTACTTGATAAATAGAGGACCTTCAAGTTCTTTGGATGGTGGAATTCAAGATGAGGCATGGACAAGTAAAAATGTAAACTATTCATTTATGAAGACTAGGTTGTGAAACATTTGTCCATATTGATAAAAAAAATAGAACAAGGCTTGAAGCAAAATCCAAGAAGTGTACATTTATTGGATATGGTGTTAATGATTTTGGTTATCGCATATGGGATTATGAAAATCACAAAATCATTAGGAGTAGAGATGTCAAATTCAATGAGAAGGTCATGTATAAATATCAGTTGCAAGGAAGGAAGCAGGAAGAAGAAAAACCATAATACACAATGTTTCATGAGATCACTGAAAAATAAATTCCAAAGGTACTAGAAAATCAAGATGTACAACAACATGAGCAACAGGTACCTCAAATTCCTGCAAGTGTTGTTAAAAGATCTACCAGGTTAGGTAGACCCCCTGAATGATACTCTCCTTCATTGTATTATTTATTGTTGACTGATTCTGGTGAACCATAAAGTTATGAAGAGGCAATGCAGGTAGACACTAAAGGGAAGTGGGAGCAAGAGATGAAAGAGGAAATGGATTCCTTGGTAAATAACCAGAATTGGGACTTCGTTCAGTTGTCTGCAGCAAAAAAAAGCATTGCAAAATAAATGGGTTTACAGATTGAATGAAGAAGATGGAGGCAAAAGCGGTACAAGGCTAGACTTGTTGTAAAGGGGTTTGCACAAAAGAAAGGTATATATTTTGATTAAATATATTCTCATGTTTTTAAAAGACTTCAATTAGGACTATTTTAAGTCTTGCGGCAGTAGAAGATTTGCATCTTGAACAATTAGATGTAAAAACAACTTTTCTCCATGGGGATTTGGATGAAGAGATTTATATGCAGCAGCCACATGGGTATGAAGTCAAAGGGAAGGAAAATTTGGTATGCAGGTTAAAGAAGAGCTTGTATGGACTAAATCAATATCCAAGGTAGTGGTATTTGAAGTTTGACAGGTTTATGACAGTACAAGGTTATAGTAGATGTCATTCAAATTGCCGTGTTTATTTTAAAAGGCTAGAAAATGGAAGCTATATTATCTTGTTATTGTATGTAGATGACAAGCTTGTTGCAAGGTCTAATATGCAAGATATAAATGTGCTCAAGAAGAAATTAGCTAATTCATTTGCGATGAAGGATTTGGGTGCTGCAAAGAAAATCCTTGGTATGAGAGTAACAAGAGACGAGAAAAAGCGCAAATTGACATTGTCTCAGGGTGAGCACATAGAGAAGGTGTTAAAGAGGTTTAAAATGCAAAATGCAAAACCAATTAGTACACCTTTGGCCATTCATTTCAAATTAACTAAGGAAATGTGTCCCAAGACACATGAGGAGATATAATACATGTCCAGGGTCCCTTATTCATCAGCAGTTGGCAGCTTGATGTATGTGATGGTTTGCACAAGACCAGATATTTCACATGCAATGGGATTTGTGAACAGGTATATGAACAAATCCAGGTAAAGAACATTGGGAGGAAGTAAAGTGATTTCTCAGGTATTTGAGAGGTACTTCTACCCATGCATTATGTTTTCGAGGTTCATACATTGTTCTACAGGGATATGTTGATTCATATATGGCAGGTGATAAAGATAGCAGGAGGATCACCACAGGGTATGTTTTTACTGTAGGTGGTAAAACAATAAGTTGTATTTCAAAACTACAAAAGGTTGTTGCACTTTCAAAAACATAAACAAAGTATGTTGCTGCTACAAAGGCTAGTAAAGAAATGATTTGGTTACAGAGGTTTACAGAGGAATTGGGTAAGAAGCAGGAGAATAGTAGGTTGTACTGTGACAATGAGAGTTCCATTCATCTTGCAAAGAACTCAGTCTTCCATTCAAAGATGAAGCATATACAAATAAGGTACCATTTCATACGATTCGTCTTGGAAGATGGACATTTGAAGTTGGAAAATATACATGCTAGCCAGAATCCTCAAAATTTTCGACATGGGTGTTCTCGAATCAAATTATATCATCTCACGGATTGTCCAACCCCCCATCGTCATCTTGAATTACTCGTGATCATCAATGTTACTCATTCTAGTTGATTTCCTTTCTTTAGAAAGTAATCCCAAACTTCTCTTGTGTCTTTATAGTTAGCTTCCAAAAATTCTTCCAACTCTTCTTGCTTTTCTTGCCAATTGGAATTCGAAGGAGAATTTTTCAGAAGGGGTCGGTATTCGACAATGTTCTTGACTCCCTTGTCTAAAAGCAACTTATGAAGCAAGGATGGGACGGTGCAAACCCATCATGCAATTCTGTGTAGAATCATTTTTTATGGCTTCAACTGACTCTCTATCTTCTATCACTTTTTCTTGAATCTAATCATGCATGATATTTTCAAACCACTCGTTCAGGTTTTTTCTTCCTCTATTTATGATTGTGTGCATCAATTGTTCATCGGGAGTGAGTTTACACATTACATTGATTCTGATATTTGTACAATGCTTATGGAGTGGCCTCCAGGAATTGTTTATGCATCTTTGAAAAGAACAGGGTACGTGCTTCGACTAGTGTCAATTGGTTTCTTCTTGCATGGTTTTTAATATAATTGGTAATTTTACGCTCCCACAATTTGTGTATGTCTTCCAAGGTTAACATCTATGTGCCTTTTTCTTTATTCATGCCCAATTTCAGAACTACCGACAACATAACCAATGTTGTAGTATGGTGGAAAGTACGACAAGTTATTGGTATATCCTTACACATAGCCACATATATTATATAACATCATATACAAGTACACATAGAGACACATGAAAGCATGTTAATTTTTCAAAACCCCAACCCAGTTTCAGTCTCGTTGATTTTTCAGCCAAATTTAAATGCCAAACTCAGTTTCAGCACTGTTTCAACATATGTTATAGCCCTGCGTTTCAGCATATACTCATAGCGGTGTTTCAACATATGACTCAGCACTGTGTTTCAGCATATGTTACAACACTGTGTTTCAGCATATACTCACAGCGGTGTTTCAGCATATGACTCAACACTGTGTTTCAACATATGTTACAACATTGTGTTTCAGCATATGTTACAGCACTGTGTTTCAGCATATAAAAAACTTAACAGAAAATAAACTTCAGAACTGAAACATGAGGATTCTGAACATCGTTTTCAACGCAGAAAATAAAATATCAGTAATATGCAAAACTCAGAAAATATAGACACAAAGATATTTGGTCTAACTTCGACCTTGGAAAAACCCACAAGGGGAAAACCAATGAGAGAGGGCTTTGTATTATTTATGAGCTTCTGAGAAATTCTTTTATAGCATATT
>SNQJ01S0003476.1:71357-83393 GCA_010110895.2 Picea sitchensis
CCACAATTAAGCATGGGTTCTCTTACTCCACAAAACGTCTTCCCATGAGGGCTTTCACCATAAGGGGACCACTTTGGAGTTCATCCATATTTACTTCTTATCAACCATGACAAAAAAATAATGAGTCATATTTACATAAAACAATATTGGGTCCATTACCCAAACCTTTGTGCTACGGGGCTTTCTTCAAGGGTTGACATCAATGACAACCAACCTTAATCAACAACTTCAATCATAAATATTATCAATTTGATAAGATTTGTGAATTTCACTTTTTTTCAATGTAGGTGGTTTATATAGTTTGAAATGGTAAACAATATGCACCCCACAACAAAGTATTTGATGTTGCATACACTAGGACAATATATATTCCAACTTATATAACATTAAATGCTCTGCTTATCTTCCCAAGATCCATAGAAACATGAAATTAAAGTAAATTACTCATCAAGACCACCTTATTTTTATTGAGGATATTGATTGTTCACTTTATCTCCCAAACCATGAGAAAAAAATCATGAAAGAGTGGGATGTTAGAGCATAATCCCTAATGCATAAGTTTGATGATGATAAGAATGGCATTAACTTCTCCCTAGCTTTCTTAAGAATCCCACCCAACTTCAAAAGTATTTTTCCAAGCATTAATGCTACAAAGGATATGTCTCGTCGAACTTGGGCTTCATATGAGGTGAGCGGAAAGAGAGCTATAGGGCATTCTCAAAATATTTGCAAAGTATGGTCAAGTTGATGTCAATGTTGCTAGAATCAAGAAAAGAAAGTGAAAGAGTGTGATAGATAAAGATGCATACAATCGAGAAAAGTGGAATGATCATTATGGAGAATATAAGAGTGAGGATTTGATGATGCCATAAATTGAATGAATAGAATCATAGTTCTCTTTGTTGTAATCCCGATTTTAGGTTTTATGATGTTGACAAGGTTCATTTTGTGCAAGTTCATATCTAAACTTAATCAAGAACATACAAGTTAGAAAATTTCACTAAGCTTAATAGAGTTTTTAATGGTGACTGTGTAATGATATGGAGGCACATTTGGGAGTGTAACAACTTAGCATTCAAAAGGAGTTGAGTTTTAATAATAGGATATTGTGGATGAGCAGGGGAACACTCAAGAAGAGAGTGTTATGCAAGGGATTAGTAACAAGAATATCAGATGTCATAAATGAAGATTGGGTGGGCATATTGCAGAATATAATTCCAAGGTCCAATGGACATAGAAGTAAGGTGGAGCTTGTAGAGTTGGTTGAGATAATGAAGAGGTTGCAGAGGGAAGTGTAGAGCTACAAAGTAGGTAATGAAAAGTTGATAAGGGACCAGGAAGAGTAGAATCAAATTAATACTCAATTGCTGCAAATTTTGAATGACTTATAAAGACAAATCAACAAGGATTCTTGCACAAAACTTGTAGCCAACACAAGACCCGCAACAACACAAGACCTACAACAACACACAAATTTCATGATAGAAGGGATGATTATAGGGGGTCCAAGAACTTGAGAAGTGTTTGTAAACATCGTCATCCACTGGGACATTCAACTAAAAGAACACATGCATTTTCCAAATTAGGAGAAGTGTTACAGGATTCTTCGGAAACTGAGATAATGAAGGACCTACAACCTCAATGGAAGAAAAATTTACAATATGCATAAATTTTCAGAAGTTGAAAGGTACTATAAATATGGAAACTAGGATGGTTTTTAACTTCCTTGCAAGTATGAATAATTCTTGCAGAGCCAAAGATATTTCTAGAATAAACTAATTTTGTAATATTTGTATAAGGTATGCAAGATGTCTACATGAAGAAAAGAGGTATAAAGGCCATGACCAATGCATCTGGTTAATATGTACAACCAAGCAACCATGACAAAAACAAAAATGGAGAAATCCAATACGTGAAGAATGACATTTATATGCACAAGAAGGTAAGGGAGGTCTCCATAACCTTGAAGGTATAAATGTAATGATGGTTACCAAGCATGTTGCAAAAGGAATAGGCACATATTGAGGTAATGTGTGAGTCATGGGATGGAAAAACCATCTAGGGGTTAGTATATGAGAACTTAAAAGAGTTTCTATCTATGAATAAACAACTATGATTGAATTATTTAGAGCAAGAAAACCACTAATGTCATCAAAGTACACAGTGGAAGTAGGGTGCAAGTGTAAAGCATTCAAGAGATGAAAGAATTGAGATTCATCTACCCTAAAGGGTGCCAGGCGTGTAACTTCAAAAGTGCAGTGATTCCAAAATGAAAATATTAAGAAGGCATATGAGAAGGAAATCATCTCTATGTTGGATAATGTTTGAAACGAATATGGAATGACATAAAGTGCAACATTACAACATGTTGGAAAATTTGAGCAAGATAAAGTAGGGGTAAGATTACCTATGTAAAGGTAGTTGCAAATGGGGTTGTAGTACCAATAATATGTATTGGCTGAAATTCCAAATGGCTAAGTTGGAGTTGGATGGAAAGTGTTTAGATAAGGGAGCAACAATGCACATATGAGTAAAGTGAGAGTGCACAAGGCTACAAGAACCTAGAGGGATTTAAGCACAACCACATATAGCATAAGAACAAAATAAATAATGTTATGATAGTTAAAGTGACTAATGGTGTATTATATATCCAAGAAAAGGGTTTATAGCATGGATGAAGGTGTTGATGATGTCTCTTTGTATGAAAACCATCCATATGAAGACAAATGGAGATGGTAAAATGTTTAACAAGAGGTTGGTGTCGAGGGGCTATGAGCCTCTACAAGATATCAACTAATCAGATAACATTAAGTAAATTGATGGAAACCATGCATACATGAATTTGGTGGCTTATGGTGCATAAATTATTAAGGGAATTGAGGTAAGAGTTTCCTCAGTCAAAATTCAATATCTGAATTGATGTGTTTTATTAGCATGGTACTCTATTAGATGTGGTAAAGGTTGAGGGCCTTGAATATAGAAAGGTTATTTAATGTTTGAATGTAATCATATGAAATATAATGGCATGTTATGTTATATTGGTTATGAGTTTATAACCAAGGCAGGTTAGGAGATATAGTCTTGTTATAGAAATGGATGCTAGCAGAGCTAGCCATGTGTGAGGATAAAATGTGGTTAGATATGGAAAGGATATAGTGCTACACAAGTGTTGGCGCATAGTGGGTAGACCCTAGGTTCAATGATAACATACCAACAAAACCCTTAGACACTTTCCATTTCGGCATCACCTGCAAGCAAGTGAAGTCTCACCTGAGGAATCTATAGGGGCTACAAGAACCAAGTTTCTGTAATGATGAGGGAAAGTGAGGCGTTCAACCTGTCCTTACTAACCATCTACTCATGTGCGTAGTATCCATTAGTTAGAAGTTATTTATCATGCAACATACCTTGTGTGCGACATTACTTTACTTGGAATTCATTCATTTACCAATTACTTCAGTGTGTGACATTAAAACAACATATATGAATAACACTTTCAACATACTTAAGCATTTATCACCATTTCATAGTAACAATTAAATATCATAACATGCAAAAACAACACATCATGACACAAGGGTTTAACGTGGTTCACCCAACTTGGGCTATGTCCACAACGATTGGTTTCTTATATTAGTCATTGGTAATATTCTTACAGTTGTGCACTGCGCTGCAAAATATGCAACAATAACATTACCCAAACCTACCTAGTCGTTCTGCTGTAGTGCGAGCTTCACTCCTCAATCATACCTCAAAATTTATTCCTTACTGACGAACTCAAAAGAACTTCACACCATAAACTCATCAACTACAACTCTTCTAAATCCCGCTCTACCCAAAAACCCTTTTCATATTTATAAATCAAAATATGGCTAAGCCCATTACAATGTGGAAAAAATGTCCCAAAATACTAACTACTTTCCACCTTTTACACGTCGCTTCGTCGCAGTTCCTTCTAGTGTATGCTTTGAATCCTTAAAGCTCGCTCTTTGTCACACACTCTAGTCCAACTTCTAATTGTCACAGATCCCAATACTTAGCCAAAACTTATTTGAAACGCCTATCCAACAAGCCCCCAACACTCACCCGTGGCTCATCCTGAGCCACTCAGGCCTTCTTCCAGTTTGCCATGAACTTCTTGAATGTCTCTTTTGTTGTCATGGCCTTCTTGAATGTATTGGCACAAACTGCAAATACTCAATTTCTTCCCTTCGTAAAGGTTTGATTTTCTTTTGTATGTCCATGTCATTTTCCATGGCTTTGAATGCTTTAGGTGCTAGGTCTTCAATTTTGGGCAAAACTCACTTCTCACTAATATGTTATTCATTCGACAAACTTGTCTCAAAGATTTTCAAATACAACAAATTCAAAATTGAATGGATGTTTACAGAGGATGGAAAATTAATCTTCAAATGCATTGTTGTTTATTTTTGAAAGTAGTTCAAATGGACAATACCTTATGGGCTTGATATTTTTTCCTTCCCCTTGCATTCTCTCCTTGGTCAAATGTAACCAAACTTTGTTCCCAATTTGGAACTTATGCTCTTTTCTGTATTTGTCATGTGTCTCTTTGTACTTTGCTAGTGTCTCCTTTGATGACCTTTACACTTGGTGAGGCACTTGACTTGCTTTGTTTTCCTTCTCTTCCTCATTGTGGGGTGTCATCCCTTCGCTTGATTTCTTGTCATATACCATGTTGACTAGTGATTGTGGAAGGAACCCATAACAAACTTGAAATGGTGAAATGTGAGTAGATGAGTGAGCTACCCTATTGTAAGCATGCAGAATGTAAGATTTTATCATATGTCTTTGGGTGGTTGTGATTATGCAACATACCCTCTCAACAAATGAATAAGCATTCTATCGACAACTTCCATTTATCCATATGTTTGGGGATGGAATGAGGTGGATTTGTCCAATCTTGTATCCAACTTCCTACATAATGTTGTCCAACAAAACTTTAAAACTTGGTATATTTATCTAAAATAATGTATTTGGGAAAACCAAAAGGAAGCCATAAAGGAATTTTTCATCTCTCTTAGGCATTGATGGTTTTCTTACAAAAATGAGTACACATATTATTGAATCTATCCACCATCATGAGAAGATATTCATTCAATTCCTTGTTCTTGAGAAACCCCCCAAGAAATCCATGGAAATGTTCTCCCATGGCCTAAAAGGCGTGGGTCATGGTGTATACAATCCCAACATTTGGTTCCTTGGCTTGCTTATTTTACAAAGTGTGCATCCACGAACATACATCGTAACATTCTTGGACAATACACAACTCTTCAAATGAGCTAGTGTCCTTTTTCTACCAAAGTGACCAAGAATTTTGGAAGTGTGAGCTTCCCCTATTGTCTTGTATCCAACTTCCTACATAATGTTGTCCAACAAAACTTTAAAACCTGGTATATTTATCTAAAATAATGTATTTGGGAAAACCAAAAGGAAGCCATAAAGGAATTTACCTCTATCTCCTTCTACAAAATTGCGTCGACTGTTCAATAGTAACCCGAGCCTAGATCTTCTCAACACTTTGTTCGACTACCTGTTTGATTATACCTCGAGTGGTTGCTAAGGCCATTGTCACCATATAGGCTTCTTCATGTAATACCTCAATATTTTGTGCATGAGCTTGTTGCTCCGCGCTTATTTGATTCATTTTTTAATACAACTTCCTTTTCTCATCCATTGTCGTTACCACCTCTACTAGCAGTAATGTTCCCATTACTGCTTTGAACTTTTACACCTTTTCCTGCACGGCCTGGATCTTCTGGCTGATCTCCTGTTGCTCACTATATTCAGTTAATTGTGTCCAGACGACCATGGTTTCAATATAGAGCTGAGCACATTTTGTCTCTAGGCTATTTATTCTCTCTACAACTATGGTCACTGTCTGTTCCCTTTTCTCCCTTTCTTCTGGTGGAGTACTCGATGTCATGCGTTCTTCTAAGTTTACTATATGTGCGCGGAAGCCCTGAATAACTTTGCTTATCTCTGTTTCTTGTTCTTCAATCGGGGTCTCCATCTTTGTCTAAGCCTTTGAGAGTTCTTTGTAAAGCTTTTCGAATTCCTATTACATTTTTTCAACCTTCTGTGCAGCCTCATTGCACTCCTACTTGACTTTGCTTTACTCCATCTCCAAGGATACATTTTCGGCCGTAAACTCAACCAACTCGCTAAATGTCTTTTCTGCGCATGAGTTCATCTCTTGCGTCGCACTCGTTTGCAATTCTTGTAATACGTCTGTTGGTATTTGAGATAAGACTAAGTCAATGTGACCTAGTGTTGCATGTTCCTACATCTCTATGGTGGGGAATTATACCACCCCTATCACTAACTTGATCAGTTTGTGTTCACTTGCTACTGCTGACGACTGAGAGATTATTGGCCCTGCCTCCCCATTATTTGTAGTACTTGTGGTTTGTTCATCCTCTATCTGTCACCTTGACATGATATTTGCTGCTTCTAGCAATTGACACAACTCAACCATCTTCTCTTGCATTTGTCTATGCATTTCTTCCTGTTGGTGTGTCACACGCTGAAACATGTCATATGTAACTTCTTTCACTTGAACGTTGATATTTTCCAATTCTTCCTCTGTGAGTGCTTGGATGGCCACTTCCTTTACGACTTTCTTCTTCGTCCATTGTGGTATGGATATCCCTATATTCGGTTCTTTTTGTTAGTTGTGTAGCCTGATTATCTTCTTGATTCAGAGGTCTTTGTTTTCAGCCGTGTTTATACCCCATGAAGATTGTACACCCCTCCACGTGGGGGGAGGGGGTTGTAGGGGGGGCTTTCCCCCCCTGCAGGGTCCGGGGGTGAAGCCCCTGAAGGAAAAATTACCTTGTAAATGTATATTGTAATTTCATAGTCAATCTTGACCGTTCATCATTAAGTCACAGATATGATGGTAGAGATTATGTTAGGTTTTTTTTCCCTAGAAGGAAACCTGCTTTTATGAGGGAATTGTATTACGGCTGTGTATTATCACAAATATTGTATTATGAGAGAGGATATCATGAGAGAAAGAAGAGGAAGTTACAATGGGCGTGTTGTAGGTTGTATCCCTTCATTTGCTGGATAGTAATAAAGGAAGGACTTGGAAATTTCTCTGGTGGACATAGCCCACCCTGGGTGAACCGTATATCTGTGTCTCTATTGTATTGTGTATATTCTGTGTTTTATTTCCACATTTGTTTTATTTTATTACTCTGTGATCCTGTTTTTCTAACAACCGGTATCAGAGCGAAAGGTAACTCATAGGAAAGAAAGAGGGTTCTTGGTTCGAGTGGGAGAAATGGTGGAAGATGGAAAGTTTAGGGTCGAGAAATTTAATGACCAAAATTACCAGTTATGGAAGATGTAGGTGGAATATTATTTATATCAGAAGGATCTATTCCTACCATTGGGCGGAATAACAAAGAAGTTGACGACCATGAAGGACGAAGAATGGGAAGTTCTTGATAGAAAGACACTAGGAATGATACAACTGAGCCTAACAACATCGATGGCTTTCAATATTTCAAAAGAAAAGACAATGAAGGAGCTGATGGACGCATTGGCTAAACTGTATGAAAAAAACTCGGCATCCAATAAGGTATTTCTAATGAAGCGATTATTTAATATGAAGATGTTAGAAGGTGGGTCTGTTGCAGATCATTTAAATGAATTTAATACGGTTACTAATCAACTAAGTTTTGTAAAAGTGGACTTTGATGATGAGGTTAGGGCTCTTCTAATCGTATGCTCATTACTAGAAGATGGAATGGTTTGTTCATGGATGTAAGTAACTCTGTCTCTGGTTCAAACACTCTAAAATTTGATGATGTTGTTGGTGTTATCCTTAGTGAGGAAATGCAATGGAAAAACACAGGTGAGACATCAGGTAATGCGTTAAACATGGATAATAGGGGAAGGGAAAATGATAGAGGAAAGGGCTCAGGGAACCATGAGAATTCTAAGAAGGGCATATCCAAATCCACACTAGGAAAAATAGAGTGCTGGAATTGTGGGAAGAAAGGACATCTGAAGAAATACTGCAGAGCTCCAAAGAAACAAAGAGATGGAGAACAAGAGAAAAATCAGGAAGCAAATGTAATAGGTGATGTGTTACAAGATGCTTTGATTATTTTTGTTGATAATATTTCTGAGTCTTGGGTAGTAGATTTAGGGGGTTCATTTCATGCCACAACCCATAGGAAACATTTTAAAGATTATGTTCAAGGTGATTTTGGATAGGTTCATTTGGGTGATGATGCACCATGCAAAATTGTTGGAATGGGTAAGTTACAAATAAAGAAAAAGAATGGAAACTAGTGGTTATTGAAAGAGGTAAGACATGTACCATATCTAAGGAAAAATCTAATTTCAACAAAGAAGTTGGCAAGTGAAGGTTGTATATCTATATTTACAGATAAGGCGCAGAAAGTCAGCAACGGATCATTGGTGATATCAAAAGGAGTGAAGGTAGGTACATTTGATTTATGTACTGGTAATACTGACTCTTCTATCTCTTTAGATTCTACAAGAGTGGATACAACATTGTGGCATCATAGGCTAGGACACATGAGTGAGAAGGGGATGCAAATACATCACAAAAGAAATTTGTTTCCAGATATTAAACAAATTGATTTGGATTTCTGTGAGCACTGTGTTTATGGAAAATAGAAGAGAGTTAGATTTCTCAGAGTTGGAAAAGAAAAGAAGAGTGAAAGGTTAGAGCTTGTGCATATAGATGTATGGGGACCAACTCATGTATCATCTCTTGATGGCTCTCGTTATTATGTTACTTTTATTGATGACGAAACTAGAAAAACTTGGGTTTATTGCATTCGACACAAATCTGATGTTTTTGATACTTTTAAGAAATGGAAAGCCTTGGTTGAGAATGAGACAGGAAAAAGGTTGAAGTGTCTCAGATAAGACAATGGAGATGAATAATGCAACAAGGCGTTTGATGATTATTGTTCATACCATGGGATTCGTAGAGATAAGATAGTTTTAGGAAAACCATAAGAAAATGGTGTATCAGAAAGGATGAACATGACCATCATGGAGCCTGCAAGGAGTATGAGATTGCATGCAGGGTTGCCCTTATAGTTTTGGGAAGATGTTGTAGATATTGTTGTTTACTTGATAAACATAGGACCTTCAATTTATTTGGATGGTGGCATTCTAGAGGAGGCATGGACAGATAAAAAGGTAAACTATTCATTGATGAAGACTTTCAGTTGTTAAGCATATGTCCATATTGATAAAGAAAATAGAACAAAGCTTGAAGCAAAATCCAAGAAGTGTACCTTTATTGGATATGGTGTTAATGATTTTGGTTATCGATTATGGGATTATGAAAATCACAAAATCATTAGGAGTAGAGATTTCATATTCAATCAGAGAAGGTCATGTATAAAGATCAGTTGTAGGGAAGGAAACATGAAGAGGAAAAACCAGAATACACAGTGCTTGATGAGATCATTGAAAAATAAATTCCAAAGGTACCAACAAATCAAAATGTACAACAACAGGAGCAAAATGTACCTCAAAATCTTGCAAGTGTTGTTAGAAGATCTACCAAGTTAAGTAGGCCCCCAAAACAATACTCTCTTTCATTGTATTATTTATTGTTGACTGATTCTGGTGAACCAACAAGTTATGAAGAGGCAATGCAGGTAGACACTAAAGGGAAGTGGGAGCAAGGCACGAAAGAAGAAATGGATTCCTTGGTAAATAACCAGACTTGGGACTTGGTTCAGATACCTGTAGGAAAAAGAGCATTGCAAAATAAATGGGTTTACAGGTTGAAGGAAGAAGATGGAGGAAAAAAACGATATAAGGACAGACTTGTTGTAAAGGGGTTTGCACAAAAGAAAGGTATAGATTTTGATGAAATATTTTTTCTTGTTGTTAAAATGACTTCAATTAGGACTATTTTAAGTCTCGTGGTAGTAGAAGATTTCCATCTTGAACATTTAGATCTAAAAACAACTTTTCTCCATGGGGAGTTGGATGTAGAGATTTATATGTAGCAACCACAATGGTATGAGTTCAAAGGGAAGGAAAATTTGGTATGCAGGTTAAATAAGAGCTTGTATGGCCTAAAGAAAGCTCCAAGGCAGTGGTATTTGAAGTTTGACAGGTTTATGACAGAACAAGGTTATAGTATATGTCATTCTGATCATTGTGTTTATTTTAAAAGACTAGAAAATGGAAGTTGTATTATCTTGCTATTGTATGTGGATGACATGCTTGTTGCAAGGTCTAACATGCAAGATATAAATGTGCTCAAGAAGAAATTAGCTAATTCATTTGTGATGAGGGATTTGGGTGCTGCAAAGAAAATCCTTGGTATGAGAATAACAAGAGACAAGAAAAATCACAAATTGACATTGTCTCAGGGTGAGTACATAGAGAAGGTGTTGGAAAGGTTTAGAATGCATAATGCAAAACTAGTTAGTACACCTTTGGCCAACCATTTCAAATTAACTAAGGAAATGTGTCCCAAGACACAAGAGGAGATAAAATACATGTCCAGGGTCCCTTATTCATCAACAATTGGCAGCTTGATATATGTGATGATTTGCATAAGACCTAATATTGCACATGCAATGGGAATTGTGAGCAGGTATATGAAAAATCCAGGTAAAGAACATTGGGAGGAAGTAAAGTGGATTCTTAGGTATTTGAGAGGTAGTTCTCTCATGCATTATGTTTTGGATGTTCAGACACTATTCTACAGATATGTTGATTCAGATATGGCAGGTGATAAAGATAGCATGAGGAGCACCACAGGGTATGTTTTTACTGTATATGGAACAACAGTAAGTTGGATTTCAAAACTACAAAAGGTTGTTGCACTTTCAACAACATAAGCATATTATGTTGCTACTACAGAAGATAGTAAAGAAATGATTTGGTTACAAAGGTTTATAGAGGAATTGGGAAAGAAGCGAGAGAATAGCAGGTTGTACTGTGACAGTGAGAGTGCCATTCATATTGCAAAGAACTCAACATTCCATTCAAATACTAATCATATATAGCTCAGGTACCATTTCATATGATCTGTCTTGGAAGATGGACATTTGAAGTTGGAAAATATACATACTAGCCATAATCCTCAAAATTTTCAACTTGGGTGTGCTCGACTCCACTTATATCATCTCACGGATTATCCAACCCCCCATCGTCAGCCTGAATTACTCACGGTCATCATTTTTACTCATTCTAACTGATTTCATTTCTTTAGAAAGTAATCCCAAACTTCTCTCGTGTCTCTGTAGTTAACTTCCAAAAATTCTTCCCACTCTTCTTGATTTTCTTTCCAATTGGAACTCGGAGGAGGATTTTTCAAAAGGGGTCAGTATTCGACAATGTTCCCGACTCCCTTGTCTAAAAGGAACTTATGAAGCAAGGATGGGATGGTGCAAAGGAACCCATCGTGCAATTCTGTGTATAATTTTTTTTCATGGTTTCAACTAACTCTCTATCTTCAATCACTTTTTCTTTAATGTAATCATGCATGATCTTTTCAAACCACTCGATCAGGTTTGTTCTTCCTCCGTTTATTATTGTGTGCATCAATTGTTTATCGTGAGTGAGTTTACACATTATATTGATTCAGATATTTGTGGAATGCTTCTGGAGTGGCTTTCAGGAATTGTTCGTGCATCTTTGAAAAGAATTGGGTACGTGCTTCGACTAGCATCAATTCATTTCTTCTTGCATAGTTTTTAATATAATTGGTAATTTTACACTACCATAATTTGTGTATGTCTTCCAAGGTTAACATCTATGTGCCTTTTTCTTTATGCATACCCAATTTCAGAACTACCGGCAACAAAACCAATGTTGTAGTTTGGTGGAAAGTACGAGAAGTTACCGATAGATCCTTACATAGAGAAACATATATTATATAACATCATATACAAGTACACATAGAGACACATGAAATCATACACAAGAAGTGGGAGAACCATCAATGCATTTAATTAGATAGATAAAACAACCACTCTTTATCCATTACATAACCAT
>SNQJ01S0003476.1:114150-137542 GCA_010110895.2 Picea sitchensis
TTATTTAGTTTCTCTTGTTTCAAGATACATGACAGAGCCATCTGAAATACATATGAAGGCAACCAAGAGGATTTTGAGGTATGTGAGAGGAACTTTAAATTTTGGTATTCATTACTACACTTCTAAAAGGTTTAATCTTGTTGGATTTAGTGATTCTGATTAGGGAGGTAGTTTGGATGTCCGGAAGTCTACATCTTGTAATTGTTTCTCTTTTGGTTCGGGGTTGATTACTTGGAGCTCAAAGAAGCAAAGTATAGTTTCACTTTCATCCATAGAAGCAGAATATGTTGCAGTCACCTTAGCAGGTACACAAGCATTATGGCTTAGAAAAGTTCTAGAAGAAATTGGAGAGAAGCAAATTCATCCTACAGTGATATTTTGTGATAACACTAGTGCCATCAAATTGGTCAAGAATCCAGTCCATCATAGCAGGACAAAACATTTTGATTTAAAGTATCATTTCATTAGAGATTTGGTACAAAAGAAGGAAGTAGAACTAATGTATATAAAGACCCAAGAACAACTTGCAGACATTTTCACTAAGGGAGTTGCTAAAGTCCAGTTTTTGAAACTTCGAGATTAGATTGTGAGCCCTCTCAGCATCAAGGGGGAGTATGTTGGTAATTGATGCAGTCTTGTCAATCATCTAACATGATGCAATCTATTTACATTTTTCTTTTATGTCATTTAGTATTCAGATATAGATTGTCTGACTAAATAATGCATGAGTAGTTTTCTAAAATCAATTTTTGTAAGCGTTTAATCAGGAACAACTAATTGTTTGTTCTATGAGGCTATGTATTGTTATAAATATCAAGGTTGATCACAATGAATGCAACATTTTTGTGCAATTACAATTCTTTCTTCTTTCTATGATATTGTGATTTAATCATTTAGTATTTAGTATATTGTTATGCTATTTCATAAAATGATTATCTAGTCCATAGATAGGCCTGCATAGATCCTTCAGATGTTGCTACGAGGGAAAAATTAAGTTTATAAATCGACTGTTGGAGGGTTGTATGATTATATCACGTTGCCATGGAAAACATGCATGCCTCCACAATCAATTGGGACTATCTAGTATCAATGGAGCAATGCAAAGGTACGCAGTGAACATGCTATTTGTAGAGCATTTTGTGATTTAACAGGATGGCATCTCTACTTTAATAAACATTTGTATTAATAGGGAATGACAATTGAGGGTTTACATCCGATTTGGAATCAAGAGTTACTTGATTAGTTTATTTTCTCCCATTTACCCTTTTCCTAACTTCTTGTAACTTTCCCTCCTTCTCTCCCAACCATACCATCTTTTGTGTTTATTATCTAATTGCATTTTTTCAATTATTTAAGTTCATAATCACCATCACGCAGATATGTCTTAAACAAGGGCATAGATAAAAATTTTGAGGGATGAAGGACAAACAAGATTAAGGAGGAACCATCATGTTGATGTTCATATATTTTCTTTGTCTTCCATCATCTAGGAGGTTAAGGTAAAGAATATTAATTATATTGTCACTTTGGGGACTTTCGTAAGGCATTTGACTTGGTTTCTTAGTGACAAAAATATAAATGAAACAGATAATACATAAGAGACAGATCTAGAATAGGAAAACAAAGAGCGCAATTGTATTAGCTGATAGTCTAAAGCTATAAAGGGAAAACAAAACAAGAAGATCAAGAAGTCAGAAGCAAATCCTAACGACTCGTACAATTGTCTAGAACAACTGGCAGTGTAAAGTCATACGTTGTTGAGGTTATAACTAACACTCCCTCTTAAACTCAACAATTGCAAACATCAGCACTGGTAATGCCTAAGTGTTGTCTTTGAAAATCAAAAAAGATTTTCCCAATGGCTTTGTGAAGATGTTTGTGAGTTGGTCTTGGGAGCCACAAAATTGAAGTGTCGTTTCACCATTATTGACTAGCTCATGTATGAAGTGAAAGCGAGTGTCAATGTGCTTTCTTTTCTTATGAAAAACATGGTTTTTGGATAAAGAAATTGTTGAAGTATTGTCACAGAATATAGGAGTTGGCTCCTTTTCTGTATGTGACAGGGCATTCAATAGTCTTCGCAACAACACAACTTGATAGGAATTTGAGGTAACAACAACATATTCTGCCTTGCAGAAGATATTGAGACAACGTGTTGCTTCTTTGATGCCCAAGAAATTAGATTCGTGACTAGGTGAAAAGCATACCCTAAGGTGCTTTTCCAGTCATCTAGGTTGCCTACAAATTCACTGTCAGTGTAACCATAAAGATGATTATCTGCATACTGAGTGTACCATAAACCAAAATTGAGAGTGTCAACAACATATCTCATAATCCTTTTTGCCATCTTCCAGTGAGAATCTTTGGGAGATTTCATGAACCTAGAAACAAAGCCAACTGCATACATAATATCAAGCCTAGTTGTTGTAAGATACAAAAAATTGCCTACTAAACATTTATACAAAGTAGATTCCACTGTAGGGCCTTCATCTCGCTTGCTCAATTTTATGCCTAGGGGTATAGGAGTTTTTGCTGGATTGTAATCTTCCATGCAAAATCTTTTGATGATGTTTGCTACATACTTTTGCGAACATACAAAAATCCCTTTGGTTTATTGGTCAACCTCAATCCCCAAACAAATTTCATTATGCCAAGATCTGTCATCTCAAACTTAGATTGCATGACATGTTTAAAAATGGTTAACTCAAGATTTCCAGTATATATCATGTCATCAACATATAGATAGACAATCATAATTTTCCCTCGTTGATCTGTTTTGGTGTATAGAGTTGGCTCATTTTGGCTTCTGCTGAAACCACTCTTGATCATGTAAGTATCAATTCTGTTAAACCAAGCTCTTGGAGCTTGCTTTAAGCCATACAAGGCTTTCTTCAACCGATACACTTTGTATGGATGCTCTTTGACTTCAAAACCAGGTGACTGATCCACACAGACCTCTTCTTCTAAGACACCATTCAGAAAATATGACTTGACATCCATCTAGTATACTTTCCATTTGTGTTCAGCTGCTATGGCTAAGAGAGTCCTTACAATGTCCAACCTTGCTACTGGAGCAAAAGTTTCACCATAATCAATGCCTGGTTGTTGTGAAAATCCTTTGGCAACAAGTCTTGCTTTGTGTTTTTCAATCTGCCCCTTTTCATTGAGTTTAGTCTTGTAAACCCACTTGATACCAATACTTGTCTTATGTTTGAGCAGATCAACAAGATCCCATGTCTTGTTTTTCTCAATAGAGTCAATTTCTTGGTTCATGGCTTGAACCCAATGTGGCTCTTTGTTTGCCTCTTTAAAAGATGTAGGTTGACATGACATTAATGCAAAAAGATTGTGCTAATCAATATCATCCAACTACTGATGGATTTCTCTCAAGCTTCGAGTTCTCTGATTTTGAAGTTCAGAGGATGAATTTTTGCTTGAAGAAGAATTGTCCTGGGGACTTTCAGGTTGTCCTTGTACCTGCAATCTTGGAAGAAAAATTTGATGTGTTTGTTGTCCTGAATGTTCTGTGTTTTCAGGAAGTGGCAGCAATGGATTTTGACTGCCCATAGGGCGATTTTTTGACTCACTCCATAATTGATTTTCAATAAATTTGACATCTCTACTGAGAATGAGTTTCTTTGAAATTAGATTGCAGAGTCTTTAGGATTTGGATGTCTCAGTGTAGCCAACAAAAATGCATTTCTCACTTTGATCATCAAGTTTCTTCCTCAATTCAGAAGGTATGTGAGCGAATGCAATGCATCCAAAGGTCCTAAGATGAGCAATATTTAGTTTTGTCCCACTCCATGCTTCTTGGGGGACCTTCATCTTGACACTGGTGGTTGGGGATCTATTCAGAAGATAAACTGAACATGCTATAGCTTCAACCCAAAATAAATTTGACAGACATTTCTCTCTAAGAAGGGTCCTTGCCATGTTCATGATAGTCTGGTTTTTCCTCTCAGCCACTCCATTTTGTTGTGGAGTATACCTGACTATGATTTGCATGATTATGCCTTGTGATTTGCAGAAATTTGCAAATTCTGTTGAACAATATTCTCCTCCTCCATCTGTCCTGAGAATCTTCACATATTTTCCACTCTCTTTTTCAGCTTCAACCTTGAACTCCTTGAACTTTGCAAAGGTTTCAGACTTGTGTCTGAGGAAATAGAGCCATATTTTCCTGCTAAAGTTATCAATAAATATTAGAAAATAAAAGCTACCACCTATCGACTTTGTTTGCATTGGTCCACATAGGTCAGTGTGAACCAGCTTTAAGTGTTGTTTGGCTTGAGTGGAGGACTGTGGAAAGGTTGTTCTCTTATGTTTTCCAAGAATACAAGACTCACATGGGGGATTTTTCTCTTTGAAGATAGGTGGACCTTTGACAATGGAGTGCTTCTGTAGAAGACTTAGACTCTCAAAGGGTAGATTTCCAAATCTTGCATGCCAAATCATAGTTTAATTGGGGGTCGATATACTTTGTGCATAAGATTGGGTCAAATTTGGAGTTCTAAGGGTTAGGGGAAACATTCTATTCTTAGTCATGTGGATTTCAGAAATCAATTTTCTGCTGGGAGGTTTGTCATATATCCTACATGATGCTCCTTCAAAAAATATAGTATAGCCATTTTCAACTAGTTGTCATATTATGTTTCAAATATGGAATGTGATAGACATCATGCATGTCTTTCTTTACATATTGTTTAGTGAGAATAGGGAATAGGTACAGTTCCTTTGCCTTGAACCTGGACGAAAGAGTCATCTCCAAGTGTTGTCATGTGATTTCTGCATCCACTATCAAGCAACCAGAGGTCCTTGTGTTGTTCTTCAGTTTTGTGACATGAGAGAAACATCCCATGTGAGGTGTGTAGAAATTAAAGTAAGCATGGTTTAATGCACTCTAACGATTAATGGTTTAGTAGTTGATAAGATCCTCATCCTCCTCATGATGCATTGAAGCATCTCTTGATAAGGTTGTGAATTTTGTATGTTTCTGTGATGTCCTTTTTTTAAATGATAGTTGTGATCTCTGTGTAAGGCGTCCTCTCTGTGAAAAAGAGAGGATGAGAAGGAAACTTCACGTACACGTCTAAGACGATGGGATGGACGCTTAAAAACCCAAGCACAAGACGCACAAAAGAGCAACTCTGTATATCTCAGAGGTGTCCTCTCCGTGTGGGAAGGAGAGGCTGAGAAGGAACTTCACGTACACGTCGAAGACGATGGGATGGATGCTTAAAAACCCACGAAAGAGCAAGAACAGTTCCCTAGAAATTTGAATGACTGACACTTGAACGGGGTGTTCCACGACATTTGAACCAGGGATTTAGGGTTTAGCAGTACTACCCTGTAAAACGAACACCAACTCTCACCCATGCAAAACTACTACAGCCCTGCACGAATGACGTTCAATGAGTAGCTAGGTTGAATGATGTTTATACTCGATTGTTAGAAGCCGATCCTGCAGTCAACCAGGCAATGTGGCATGTATGCAGCTCACAAGCTCAAATTGTTTATCCAGGCAGAGTCATCCACGCCAAGCTCTTCGACTATCTTCGTCCTCTTACTCGTACTCTAATTCATATTGGAAAGAAAAGAAACAGAATTCAAAGTACTTATTGTTATATCGATAATGGTTGGAGTACGTTGCCTTTTCAATCGTTCAGTATCCATGTACATACATTCTATGATTTCGCTTGTACTTCCTGGTTTCAAACTGTATACTTACATATTCTAAGTTTCGAAATTTTGGAAGCACAAAAGTTGAATTGTCCTCCGCTGTTTGGGAATCTCAAGTGTCATACAAGCGGTACTCTTGGAGGATTCGATGTTGCTACGAGGGAAAAATTAAGTTTATAAATCGACTGTTGATATGACGTTGCCCTGGACAACATGCAAACCTCCACAATCAATTGAGACTATCTAGTATCAATTGAGCAATGCAAAGGTACGTAGTGAAAATGCTATTTGTAGAGCATTTTGTGATTTAACAGGATGGCATCTCTACTTTAATCAACATTTGTATTAATAGGGAATGCCAATTCAAGGTTCACATCCGATTTGGAACAAAGAGCTATTTGATTAGTTTATATTCTCCCATTTACCGTTTTTCCTAACTTCTTGTAACTTTCTCTCCTTCTCTCTCCCAACCATACCATTTTTTTTTTTAATTTGATTGCATATTTTCAATTATTTAGGTTCATAATCACCATCATGCACATATCTCTTAAACAAGGGCATAGATAAAAAGTTTGAGGGATGAAGGACACACAAGATTAAGGAGGAACCATCATGTTGATTATCATATATTTTATTTAGGTTTATAATCACCATCATGCAGATATCTTTTAAACAAGAGCATAGATAAAAAGTTTGAGGGATGAAGGACAAACAAGATTAAGGAGGAACCATCATGTTGATGATTATATATTTTCTTTGTATAGGAGGTTAAGGTAAACCAACATTGATTATATTGTCACTTTGGGGATTTTCATAAGGAATTTGACATAGTTCCTTAACACCTCTTAGTTGATAGGGTGTTGATCTTCCATCCTTGGTGATCTCTCTTATGATGACAGATTAGAATACAATTTCTAGCAAAGTATAGATGAGGACTCATGAGATAGGGTATGTCCAAAGTACTAGGAGTTAAACAAGGTTTCCCATCATTTCCTATACTTTTTGGACTCTATATTGATGAACTAAAGGAAATCATAAAAAAATCATTGGTTACCATGAATGCTTTCTTATTTTCAAAGTATTTATTTTCATTCTCTTACTTTCATATGGCATTATTCTCATGTCTAGCTTAGTGAGGGGCCTCCAAAGGAAACTTGGCATATTAGCTTCCTTGTGCGACATTGATCATATTTTTTTTAATCTAAGCAAAAAAAAGTCATGACCTTTAACACCCATAAAAGAGAGGCAAGCAATGTGCTTCATACTAATAGAGGTGAGAGGTTTGAGGTACTCTCTTCATATGTATATTTGGGGGTCCTCTTCTCTAGAACACAATTTAGATTGACTCTAGTGGAGGTAGATTGAGTAAGGGGTATGTGGCTTTTACCACCTTTGGAAATCAATGTTTTAGCTTCAGTTTCAAGACATTTGATTGAAGATCTGAATTTTTCAGTCATAGGTCACACCTACCCTCTTATATAGGTGTAAGGTTTGGGGACCATACCTTCAAGGAGTAGATCAAAATATGATAGAAATATTTCGTCTCACAATGTTATCCAAACATCTTCATGCTAATAGATCAAGCCATCATGCTATCATTCTTGTAAAATTTGGGACAACACCACTCATTTCTTTAGTGATCTTTTTCAAGTGGCGATGATACTATACAAGCTTAAACAAATGGACAACTCATAGAGTGATCTTCTTAGATATCCATATATTTCTTTCAAGTCCTCTATGGAGCAGGCACAATGTGAGATCAATTCATGATGGTAGGTGATATCCTTTTCATTGTTTCACCTCATTGACCTTGATGTTGATAGACCACAAGTCCAGTCCTACATAGTTTTCCAGTGGATGCTCTAACTCCCTCCAAAGTTGAGATAAACAAGGATATTCATACTACAAGTACAAAGTCTACCTCCATTCCAAACTTTAGTAGTACTCAAAGTTGTATCCTCAAACTAGTAATGGACTCATCCACCCCCCATATTACATCGGACTACCCTGTGGCTTGAGAGTCCCTCTAACCTAGCTTAGAGTTTGCTTCCATCAATTATTCATTGAGATAGATCACCATATTCTTGGAAATCTCTAAGTACCAATTTTTATTCAGATGTGCCCCCTACAAGATCAAAGGATGATTATTTTGTCTCTTAATAAATTCACTTGGAGATTCATTTAGTTCTCTTTAGGACTAGTGATGCTTATCCCTCTTCATTTGGGAGATATTCAACCTTTGTGGATGACTTACTAGAGGACACTTCTCCATATCTACATGCACCAAGTTGATAACCTCTCACTTCTATCCCTAAAGACACGTCCCATGGCGAGCTTCCAAACTCACATCATAGACCCAATGACTCTCATGACTTCATGCCCACTACTCATTCCTTTACAACGTTGAATGATAGAAATGTTTCTCCACAATAACAAAGCTACATGAAGAAACTTCCTTCTTCTTGAACTTCTTCATTGTTCCCCATCTTCTTAGGTTAGTGTTTTCTAATTATTTTGTCTTTTTTCTTCTTTTATTTTCTTTTAAATATTATTTAAAATAAGCTTTCACCAAATCTCTTTATCATTTTTATATATTATATTTTATAAAATATCATAACTTTTACTTTTTAATAAATATTAATATCTAAATTAAATATACATCTTCAAATCAATTAGTGTTCTGGCACATTCACAACTTTCATGCATCTTTTCATAACTATATAAGAACTATCATATTAATTTAGCAATACAGACATTTGAATGGTTCATATGGATGTCATATCAAGTAGAAATTATATTAAACCATGTTTAATGCACTTTAACTATCAAATATTGAATATGCATATGCATGTGATCTCTCTGTAAAGCTTTTTTTTATCCATGATATGGATGTCATATCATCTAAAACAATATTGAATATCTAAAACAATATTGAATATCAAATATTGAATATGCATATGCATGTGATCTCTCTGTAAAGCTTTTTTTTATCCATGATATGGATGTCATATCATCTAAAACAATATTGAATATCTAAAACAATATTGAATATGCATGTGATCTCTGTGTAAAGCTTTTTTATGGTATATCCAACTGTATATATCATCTTAAAAAACATTGAATACTACACAACAACTTGTATATTACTCAGCGGAAAAAAGAGATTGAAAAAAAACTTCACGTGACGATGGGATGGACACTTAAAAACCCAAACAGAAGACGCACGAAAGAACAACTCTGCATATCTCAGAGGTGTCCTCTCCGTGTGGAAAGGAGAGGCCGAGAAGGAACTTCACGTACACGTCGAAGACGATGGGATGGAAGCTCTCCCAAGTACAAGACGCACGAAAGAGGAAGAACATTTCCTTAGAATTACCGTAGGATTGTTATACAACGCCATACAGAAATTTGAATGACTGGCACTTGGAGGGGATGTTCCACGACATTTGAAGCAGGGCTTTAGGGTTTAGCAGTACTGCCCACTGTCCCAGTAATACGAACGGCAACCCTCACCAAATCAAAACTACTACAGCCCTGCACGAACTACGTTCAATGAGTAGCTAGGTCGAACGATGTTTATACTCGATTGTTAGAAGCCGATCCCGCAGTCAATATGGCAATGTGGCATGCATCAGCTCTCAAGCTCAAATTGTTTATCCAGGCACAGTCATCGACCCCAAGCTCATCAACTATCTTCGTTCTCTTACTCGTACTCCATATTGAAAAGAAAAGAAACTGAATTCGAAGTACTTATTGTTATATGGATAATGGTTGGAGTACGTTGCCTTGTCAAGCGTTCAGTATCCATGTACATACATTCTGTGATTTCGCTTTAACTGTATACTTGCACTTCTCGGTTTCAAACTGTATACAGTTAGCAATATCAATATCCATCTGCCACAACATTTAACATTTAACTTTGAGTATTTTTTCTATTTTGAGATTTGGAGTAAACTAGATTTTGTAGAAAGTAAAGATTTTTTCAATAATTTAACTTGCTCATAAGTATTGGAATTGAATCTAGATGAGAGGAAAACACCCGTCACACTTAAACTAAATCCAATTTACAAACAAAATTAAAATAGATATAATACCTGAAAAAAATCTTTAAATTTTACATTAATAAAATTGAAATTTAAGCTAGCCCATAAAATGAATAAATATGAAAATATTAGTAAACAAAACTTATCTAAATAAAAAAGATGTATAGATCCTTGAAAGGTAGAACAGTGAAAGTAAAAACTCAACCTTCAACTTTGTTAATGTCATTGGTTACATTTGGAAACATCCCTTCACCATTAAATTTCATAAATAACACCATACAATCATGTATAAAAAATGAATTAATAAGGTAAATTAAATTTCATAAATAATACCATGTATAAAAAATGAATTAATAAGGTAAATTAAATTTCATAAATAACACCATACAATCATGTATAAAAAATGAATTAATAAGGTAAATAAAAAAAAAAATGTATAGATCCTTGAAGGGTAAAACCGTGAAAGTAAAAACTTAACTTTCAACTTTGTTAATGTCATTGGTTATATTTGAAAACATCCCTTCACCATTAAATTTCATAAATAACACCATACAATCATGTATAAAAAATGAATTAATAAAGTAAAAAAATGTATAAAAAACAAATTAATAAAATAAATTAATCATATAAAAAGATGTATAAAAAAATAAATTAATAAAGTAAAAGATATTATTTATCTGCATAAAATTTCAAATTGAAATCTCTATTATCTCTTTATCCATCCAATGCCAAAAGGTTCTTATCCAAATATAAAAAATCTCTAACCAACTTTTAACTTAGATTAATGTTCTGGTCTATAACATCTAGTATATAGATGTTATAAAGTTTATGAGAGAAATAGTGATACCTCTAGTTTGTCTTATTAAATATATTAAAAAGGCTATTGAATTGACTTAAATAAAATTAAGTAAAGTTCTAAACAAATAATCTAATTACTTAATAAGACATGTTATTTAACATTGATAAACATGCCATACAATATATATTTCGTAGTTAGAAGAAATTGTGCATTAAAACCAAAGAGAAAAGCTCATATATATTGATTTTGGAGTTTGGGGAGGTGCTACATCTTGTAGAGGAACCATTGCATGTGAATGCAACCTATGTAGAAACAATTGCATATGAGTGAAACCAGGAATATAGTGACATGATTTAGAGTACTTAATTTCAATGTTAATTGATTTGTAACACCCTTAGGTGCCTAAAACACTTGATATCATATCTTAGTTTCTAACAAGGACACTACATGATTAGAGGTTATTTAGGATTGGGATTATTTAGGGATGTTTTTATACCTTTCAAAAATTTCTAAAGAGAAATCAAAAGGTAATCCTATATTTTTAGATACTAGCTACAAATATCTACTATAGTCCATAACACATTTACAAGAACTTCTTTTCAAAGTATCCTAAAACACTCATAAACAAACTAAAAAAAAATGTGGAAAATGAAAATAAAATCATCTCATGGAATAAACAATGAAATAACTTTTTATCAAGTCTCCAATTTAAAAATATATATTTCCATGAATTAGATCATTTAGTATCACTTATTAATTGGTTGTAAATTAAAAAAGAAAACCAATATAACTTTATACTATCAATGTTTGCTAATATATTGGACTTTCTGTGTAAACTAGTAAAAATCTTACCAAAAATCCAGAAATAATTGGTCAATCTATAAAATTCCATTCCATATATAGATTTAAGGTGATTACATCAAACCACCAAAAAATTATTCTCTACCAAACATGACTTAGTCCACTTAAAAAAAAAAATAAAAAATCTATGACTACTAAAATATAAATAAATTTACTAGTAAAAATTAATATTATTCTCAAAACATATTAAAAAAATCCCTTCAAACTTTTGAAATGCTTTGTGATTTCCGTGACAAACTTTTCAATTAATTAGATTTGACATTGTAGGTATCTTACTTTGTGTAGTAGTTGGAGCTTTTGGATGCACAAACTCATGTTGCATTGTTTATCGACCAATGCATGCATGAACAACTCAATTGGCAACCGTAGAACCAATTCAAAAAGCCATTTCTTTCACCAATTAGATTACCATTTAAATAACTCATTAAAAAATGATAAAAAAATTGTTTAGATCGATGCCTTCCTAAAACCAATGCTACCCAGATCCACCACCCTACTCAAATGGTGTTAGAGGAGGGGCATGGGCATGGGCATTTAGAATGAAACAGTAGTTGGTTTACATCATGTAAAGATGATTTACATCATGTTAAGATAAGATAGTATGAATAGTATAAATGCATTGTTGAATGGGATATGCATGCATATGTATAAGGATATATATATTATGAAACAAGTAAAAATAGCAACAAAGCTTAAACATAAAAGAAAAGTCACATGTTATTTGGGTTGTTTTTAGATAACATTTTTGGCAAGTAGAGGATTTCATGGCTCTAAGAAAATAAAAAAATTTAGGTAAACATTTTATGACAAAAGTGCATGTTTTGTGATAACTACTAAAAATGAATAATGTACAACATGAATATTAAAGATTATCACCAATGCAAAGTAATATATTACAAATAAGAAAATTAGAAATTATCACCAATGCAAAGTAATGTATTAAAATTATAATATATTACAAAGTAATATATCATAATTTTAATTTATTTCTTTTCAAAATTCACTTTAATACATAATATTAAAAAAAAAATTAATCTCGAAACAAATTAATGTCATGTTTAAATGTGGTTTTTTTTATATTTTATTTTTAAAATAATTTTTTTATTTTATTATAATTTTCTCAAATGTATTTTAAATTAATTAAAAATTAATATTTTTAATTTATAAATTAATAAAAAATTAATATTTTTAATTTATAAATTAATAAAAAATCATTTATAAAAAAATTAAAATTAATAAAGAAAAAATATATATTTGAAAAACATTATACAAGTATTAAACTCAAATGTATTTTACTTTTAAATGATTAAAATAATATATGTAGAAGGATCATTAAATCTCCTGTTAAAAGGTACCTAGAGAGGTAGATGGAGTAATGAAAGACGAAGGTGTCAATTTTATGTATATTTTGAAAAAAAAATATATTTTTATTAAAAAAAAATTCAAAATGTCACGTTTAAGCGGGGGAAATTAGTCAAATCAACAATTTCCACTAATAAAAAAATAAAAAATTACAATTTTAAAAATTTGGAAAATATTTATTTATTTTACACCAATTCATTTTAATACGAAATTTCATTATAACATCATCAAAACCTTATAAATTTATAAATAATTGATTTAAGTCAATGATCTTTGACCTGATTCCTATATATCATCCCTGAAGCAAGTATAACAAGATCTGAAACATGTACGGTGTAAAAAAATATTACATATCTAAGAGATTCCACTAACAATTTTAGGAATTGGGTAAAATGAGATCCACCATTTTAACTATTTATAAATTATAATTCTTAAAAATTCATATATACTTTAAAATTATGAGAAAACGTGTAATTTTTATTTTTTTTCTTAATTTGATACTTTCTTTTTTTCTATTGATCTTTATAATTTTTTAGTTGCAAGTGTGTTAATTACACTAGGAAAAAAAATAAAAAATAAAACATTTTTTTATCCACACCAAAGACACCCTTGAAGGTAAAACATCATGGGATTTCATCCCCATTCTCTATCAGAAAAGATTCAATTTTTTTTTGAGAAGGGGAATCTTTGTTTTGATGACTTTCAAATACATCATTATTTATGCATGCATTTGGAGGAGAAGATCTATGTACATATATTTAATTGAGAAGGATTAGACATTAGCTTAGTATATGAGGTTATTTTAACAACAAAAAATAATGATTTGTATAAATTTATATGGTTAGATTAAAAAATGATTTTTTTTATACTTTATAAATTTACACTAATTACTTTTTTTTTTCACCCCATTATTTTTGAAAAATTAAAATAAATATAATACATAAAATAAACTATTAAATTTTACATTGAAATTAAAATATAAAATAAAACATTGCATAAAATAAATAAACATAAAAATATTAGTAAACTAAACCTATCTAAATGAAAAAGATGTAGATCCTTAAGGGTAGAACCGTGAAAGTAAAAGCTTAACATTCAACTTTATTAATGGCATCGGTTACATTTGGAAACATCCCTTTACTATTAAATTTCATAAATAACGCCATACAATTATGAATAAAAGATGAATTAATAAGGTAAAAGGATATATAAGAGATGAATTAGTGAATAAAAGATGAATTAATAAGGTAAAAGGATATATAAGAAATGAATTAATAATGTAAAAGGTATTATTTTTCTTCATAAAACTTAATCATATTGAAATTTCTACTATTTAACCAATTAGCTTTCATCATCTCTTTATCCATAAAAGTTTTCATCTAAGTGTAAAAAGCTCTAACCAATCTTTGATTTAGATTAATGTTATAGTATATAACATCTATGTATAAAGTTGATTAGAGAAATAGTGATACATTTCTAACCAACCTTTGACTTAGATTAAGTTTGTTGGCATAGGGGCAGACCTAGGGTTCAATGCTTAACAACGCACCAACAAAACCTCGACTACCGGCCCTTTCGACAACTTCTGCGGAGCAAGCGAAGTCTCACTCGAGGTAGAAGCAGGGGGGGTTATAGGCCGCAGGTGTCTGTAACCAAGTTGGGACACAGATCTGTGATAATAGCACTTTGCAGACTATTCTGTTAACGCTTATGAAGTATCATGCATTAGTTTATTAACCCTATTAACAATGCATAGCATAATCAAAGGCAAATCGACGCAGTAATAACAAATGATTATATACCATGAACACTTAGCACTTAACACTTAGCATTATAAGTTAGATCTAGCATTCAACTACCCTTAATATAAGTAAAATACTTAAGCAACACAAGATCTATCTATTACATATCATAATTGAAGCACTAAGAAGATTCACAACAAAAATAACACAACACAAAGCAAACCAAGAGACACCAGATATACGTGGTTCACCCCAGGGTGGGGCTACGTCCACAAACTGCTTCACCCATTTATTATTCGCCAAGATCTTACATCCCTTCACTCCTGTGCACTAAGCCACATAGTCGAACTTCGCACCAGACTAGAGATCTGCGCACTAGATCCTCCCTCCAAAACTAGGTCAAATGCACAGACCCAAACCCTCTATTATAGTACTTAGCACCTTCTACACAATCATAGTCGAGCACAAAGCCTCGACCATATACATTCCTTTGCACAAAGAAATTCGAGCTACTTGCACTTTTCTACTTCTACAATACATTCTTCTTTATTTATATTTTACAAACCCTTACAATAAGGCCTAAACATGGGAAAACCCATGAGCCGACATCCCATAAACCTGTTAAAAAACCCTAGAGGACCCCTAATTGGGTCCACATAGCCCGCAAAATAAGTGAGATCCACGATCTCAGCTCTGCCAGGGCGCTCCTTCTTCGACCAACGTGTCAAAGTCCAAAAGTGGGCCAAAACTGACCAAAGTTTTCCCAAAACTTGTTCAAGGGCCAACAACCCCCCAACACTCACCTATGAGTCACTCTTGTCCAGATAAAGCTGCTTCGAAGGCCTCAAGATTAATTCTAGTTGCCTCGACTTGCTGCCTCGCCTGAGCCTCCTGCTCGCCAAGCTCCTAGGCTGTCTGCTCTGTAGCAGGCCCTTCCAGTCGTTGTTCTACTGCTGCGACTACTTCATCTAACTATGATCCTTGGCCATCGATTTCCTCGAACACCTTGCAGGTTTCATCCTGCACAAGTTGTAACCTTTGGGTTACTTCCATCACCTTACCCTGGAGGGAAATGATCTGTTGTTGTACTGTGCATTGCTCATGGGATATCTTCATTCTTTCCACTACTGTGAGTTGCTTCATTTGCGCCTGCAATGAGAATTCTTGCTGATGCACTTCCTGTAACTAAGCTTTTAGCTTCCTTAACTCTAGATCATCGACGAGGCGTTCATACGTCTAGGTGATTCTGTCACTCAACTGTTTACATGCGGAAGCGATGGATTTTATGCTTTCTACTGCATTTTTGGTGGACTCCTCCCTCTGTTCACGCACCTCTTGCAGGGTGCTCGGTACTGTTCGGGCCTCCAGTTCAGTTATCCTAGCCTGAAGCTGCTAGAGGATATTTGCGAGCTTCACTACTTGAGCTTCGACCGAATCTTTCTCCTCATGTGCCAAGCCTGGCACATAGCGACATGCTTTACTTACCGCTTCTTTGACCACGGCCTGCTCTGCGAGCAACTGCTCTTTTTCCTCCTGGAGCTTCGCCTAAAGCTCTACTTTCTCGCTTTCATGGGTAGCTACACTGTCCTGCGTTGCTCGTAATTGTACTAGGACTTCGTATTTCTCATTTTGCAAGGATTTTATAGCCTTCTCTTTTTCTTCCTGAGCTCTGTGGAACCGGGCTTCTGTTGCATCTGCAAGCCTTCTTAATTGGGCTGGTTTGTCCCCCAATTCTGTGATCTGTGACGAGGAAGGCACATACGACACAGTAGGCATTGTGCGGATCAAGTGAACAACCTGATGCACTTCCTTCAACTCCCTCTCAATCCTTCCATATAACTCCACTTGCTTCTCTTCGTATCTCTGCAGCATGTCTTCCGAGGCGTCCTCCATAGCTCCAGGGACCAGACTAATGTCGTCTTCAATGAGAGTGGCTTCCAACTGTGGCTTATTGGCGTGCGTCTTCTTTCTTGCTGAAGGTTTCTGCGGAGAAAGTTTCCTCTTTTGCGATGTCACTGTCCCAACAGGGGGATCTTCAGGTGGTGTATCTTTGCCTCCTCCTTTCTCTTCTTCTCCTTCATCTCCTCCTCCCTATCCTTCTGCTTTGTCTTCTCCTCCTCCTGGCGAGCCATACCCGTTATCTCCAGGAGTTTTCTCTTCTTCGTCACTCTCTATGTCCTAGACTTCATCTTGCGTTTTTTGCGTCTTCGTCCCACTGGACTGTCCGACATGTTCTACTCGTGTAACTATCAGGCTTCCTATAGTGTCAGTGTCAGATAGCTCTTCATCAACGATTGGTACAAGAAACTCATTTGGCCATTCCTTTGTAATATTTTCCACATCTTCATCCGCTAGCCTATAGTAGGACTACAATTCTTCATGGTGCTCATCTATGCGTGCGGTGATGTAAATGAAGTGGGGATCAGCACAAAACTTTTCTATGGGCCGATACTGATGCAGGGTATGTGATGTCATACGCGGGAATGATTCAATGGCGACCTTTAACTGCTGATAGTATCTGTGAAACACGACATTAGACTGCCACTACTTTGTCATTTCGTTGGTATACCAAAGGGTGGAAAAATGAGCGGCTAGGGGCTCCGTAGGTTCAATCTCCGGGAAAATGGCTCCTTCAGGCATTTACCAAGCGACAAATGCGATCAAAATGATCAACCAACTGTAATGAAATCATATCCCAAGTCCTGGGCTTCGTGACAATCCTTTTCTAGCTCATTGATGAGGTAGTTCGCCCAGTTCATCTGCATGCCGTCCACACACTTTCCTGTGAGGTCCACCATGAACCCGGTGACCTGTGTGGGGCAGTTCTTTCTCATTAGCTTGCCAGCTAAGAGTTGACAAGCAAGGCCCACTATGCCATCCTGTATGGAGGCTACCTTGTAACCTCACTTCCCCTTTTCTACCTCTCCATAGACTTCTTTGATGCACTATTCTAAGGATCGGTCTAAGGCCTTCCCTGGATAGAACTGCTGTTGGTCAGGACCCTTCAAACTTAAACTTGTGATCCGATGGATCAGCGCTAGATCGACAGTAATGCTTCTTTCGAGCCATAGATATCTGCCATGATAACACAACAAAAGGAGTTTAACGCAAGCGTTAACCTCCTTGTGGTGGCCAAAATGTAGGATCTTCATCACGTTCAACATGGTTGACTGCGCCAACCCTTTAATCCATGGTTGCGAGACCAGGTGATATTTATTCTCGGGTGTCCTCGTTAAATAGCGGTGAGGAGATAACATGGCGTAGTTCTTCCAATATCCTAAGTTGAAGTCACTGTTCTTCAACAACGGGATCTGTCCTAACTGACTCCTGACTATGTGAATTCCTTTCAGAATGTATGGAGTGAATACAAAGTACTCAAAATCTCGAGGGATACTGTAGCAGTTAACATCGTTAGCTAGAGGCAGAATATAATCAGGTAAGATCGATGGGATATTCTTCACGTTAGCCACATCACCACGATGCTTACTTCGTTGTTCAATTATGGGATTGACACGGGGGGAACGACGTCCGGTCGAAGGGGAAGCCTGTAGTCCCCTAGTCGACGACGTCTGAATACCTTTAGATATCGGTATGTCGGCCATTATCTTATTAATAACTTCCTCGACAAAATTCTTCAACTCGTTGGGTTCGCTCGACATTCTATCTTTTAACAGACCGACGGGGTAGACAAACAAACATGTGAGGTAGACAAACAGACAGGTGTGGTATAGTTTCAGATAGCGACAAGCAACACAACTCAACACTTGGATAATTCTTGTCTTAGCTCATTCAATCACGAGTATAAAAAAGTGGTTCCAGTGCCACACTCGACGAGTTAAGTAAGTGGGACGGTCGTGACAGATCTTCCAACGGGTAGGAAAATGCTTCCATTAATGTAAACCTATCCGTTATGGCACGATTTCAACATCCAAAAGCAGTCCATAAGCCCATAAGTGTGTTTCCTAACTATTCTGGAGCGTTATTATAACTATCGAGGCGCCTCCAACGGTCATATAACTTCACTAGGGCGAAGTCCAAATCTACGCGGACTTGCTATTCTAGCGAGGTTCAAACCCTGTGAACCTGCCTCCTATGAGGTTCCAGTCTACGAAGTCGTCCATCTGGTTTAACTTCTTGTAACTTTTCCAACTTAGCCTTCTTTTTATTGAGCTTCCTTTCCTTATTTCCTGTTATCTGAGTCTCTCTAACTATTTGTGGAATCCTCTTCCCATTTTTATTCTTATCTTCCCCTAGCGTAGTGGCTTCGCACTGTTGAGGTATCCTCAAAGATTCTGAAGTTAATATCTCGTTTCTTAACATTTATTGGATAGATAGGTCCTTCAAACCTTCTTCCATTCTTTCAACCTTGATAGCTAATTGTTTTTCTTTATGTCCCTTCTGTGTTGTTAGTTTTCTCTGTTACTTCGACTTATCTTCTTATTCTTCTATTAGTCGGTTTATTTTCCTAGCTATGGAATTCCTTAATTCTTGCTTTTTATTTTCTGTAGCTTCTTCCTCTGCTTTCCTTTTGATCTGATCCTTCTCAATCCAAGTCTTACCTAGAAAAAGTGGGAAAGTGGCGTTGTTCCCAACAAACCTAATGACTTCAAATTCTTCTTTAGTTGATGTTCCATGAACACTAATAGGTACAGTAGTTACTCTTCCACATACAATTATCATCTTGCCTTTAAACAAGCCTATCCTTCCTAAAGAAGGTACCATAGTAGGCTTTCCCAAAATTTCCCAAGTTTCTTCTGTCCTAATATTCTCTTGTGTTTCTTCATCTAAGACACAATCTATGTCGAAGTCTTCTATTCTTGTATTTATGCGTTGTTTTTCTTTCAGGATTTTTGATAAACTGACATCTTTATGAACATCCATTGTTTCTACCAATTGTAATAACATAGTCTGAAATTCCTTTGACCTTTTCTCTTTATGAATTTCTAACACACCCTTAGTGTCTTGACTTTCTTCATAGTTTTCTTGTCTTATGCCCATTCTTTCAACTTTATAAATAATCCTTGGACAATCCTTAACCTCATGACCAACAACCTTACAACAAAGACAAATAGGGCCTACTCCAGCACATTCCTTAGCAAGATGTCTCGACCTTATGCACTTATAACACAAAGTCAATCCTCTTTTTCTCTTAAATGTTCCCCAATCTTTTCTGTACTGCGCATTTCCCTTAGGATCATAGTGTTGGACCTACAATTTGCAAAAACAATTTCTAGGTTCTTGCATCCGCTTATTAGTCCAAAAACTCTTTCTATGCATAGGAATAACATATCTTTCTTCATTTTTGTTAAATTTACTCAAATCCATTCTTTCTTTCAACTGCACCCTAGCCTTCAGACTAGGACAAAATCTATTAAACATATTTAAATTCATGCTTTCAAAACAAAACATTTTCACTTATCTTTCTCTTACCAAAGCACAAAGATTACCTCTTTTAGGATCTTACCTCTTTTCTTCAGATCAACTTACTTTCTTGGCACAAAGCTTCGCAAATCGAATAGGGTACTGTGCACTCCAGCAACAGATCTACGCACAGAGCTTCACTTTTTATTTTCTTCAGTTCCCATCAATCAGAGTTTCAGGTCCCGACAATGGAACCATTTGTTGGCACAGGGGAAGACTCAGGGTTCAATACTTAACAACTCACCAAAAAAACCCTGACTACTGACCCTTTCGACAACACTTGCGGAGCAGACGAAGTCTCACCCAAGGTAGAAGCAGGGGGGGTTACAGGACGTAGGTGTCTGTAACCAGGATGGGACACAGATATGTGATAATAGCACTTCACAGACTATTCTATTAATGCTTAGGAAGTATCATGCATTAGTTTATTAACCCTATTAACATCGCAAAGCATAATCAAAGACAAATCGACGGAATAATAACAAATGATTATATACCCTGAGCACTTAGCACTTAACATTACAAGTTAGATCTAGCATTCAACTACCCTTAACATAAGTAAAGTACTTAAGCAACAAAAGATCTATCTATTACATATCACAATCTAAGCACTAAGCAGATTCACAACAGAAATAATACAACACAAAGCAAACCAAGAGACATCATATATACATGGTTCACCCCAGGGTGGGGCTACGTCCACAAACCACTTCGCCTCTTTATTATTCTCCAAGATCTTACATCCCTTCACTCACATTCACTAAGCCACATAGTCAAACTTCGCACCGAACTAGATATCCACGCACTAAGCATTAGATCCTCCCTCGAAAACTAGGTCAAATGCACAGAGCCAAACTCTCTATTACAGTACTTAGCACCTTCTACAAAATCACAGTCGAGCACAAATCCTCGACCATATACATTCCTTTGCAAAAAGCAATTCGAGCTACTTTCACTTTGCTACTTCTACAATACATTCTTCTTTATTTATATTTTACAAACCCTTAAAATAAGGCCTAAACATGGGAAAACCAATGGGACGACATCCCATAAACCCGTTACAAAATCCTAGAGGACCCCTAACTGGGTCCACATAGCCCGTAAAATAAGTGAGATCCGCGATCTCATCTCCGCCACGACGCTCCTTCTTCGACCAACGTGTCGAAGTCCAAAAGTGGGCCAAAATTGACCAAATTTTCCCCAAAACTTGGTCGAGGGCCAACAAATGCTCTAGTATATAACATCTATGTATGAAGTGTTAGGATATTTAGAGACTTAGGAGTTAGTTATGATCTACTTGGTCTAATATGTCGTTAGGTAAAAGTGTGTTTCGTAGTGTGTTTCTTTAGTATGCATTAGTATGCATTTGTAGTTATGAAATTTGATGGTCACGATATGTTCCCGACATAGAGTGATTCAACGGTTCATACTCTCCTCGATCTTAACGGCCATTGATCCGTGGCTTAACACCCGATAGGTCCATGATCTCTATTTAAAGAGGATGGAGGGTCATTTGTCGATGATCGATTCTAAGAAACTCTATTGTAAAATCTCTCTGTAATCTTTTTCTTTTGCATTAATAAACTGCTCCAAGTGGCCGCGTTGGCTGGAGCCGTGGATGTTTCCCCGTAGGGGTTTTACCACGTGAAAATCAATGTGTTGATCTTTAATCTGGTTATGTGAGTGGTTATTGAAGGTGTTCGTCCTCCATTGGAATACCTGTGTTGTCGAACATGGTATCAGAGCCTGTTTGAAGATCTGCTCCTGTTGTAGATCGAGATCATGAAGTTGAGTTGCCTCATTTCCATTTTCTGTCATTTTCGTACATTTCTGGGATGAGAGGACTATTCCATTGCGTCCTTAGCACTCGTTTCATTCATGAACACTTTTCGTTTCACTCGAAAAAGTTTCCGTTTTCCCAAGATACGACCATTACAGTCAGATCCAGAGGTATAAAGTTTGAATACGCATTTTTTAAATTTTTTGCAGAGAGGTATTTTGGTTTTGTATTTTTTTTTCCAGGTTGCTACTCTTTTAGATATGCGTATGTCTTTGCTCCGTGCCCTGTGCGATCTCGGAAAATCAGAAATAGATAGGAAAATGTGCATTTTCTGGGTAAGCTAACCAAGATCTAACCCTTATTGTCATCGAGAAGCGAAATTTTTTTCTTGTGTGAAAATAGTTTTTTTTAGCACGCTCTCCAAGGCCATATTTTTTCTTGTGTGAAAAGAGTTTTTTTTTGGCATGCTATCCAAGGCCGTCTTCAACAACAACAACAACAACAATCCTCCTTCTGAACATTACAATATGTTTTGCTAGACCATTTGGTTAAAACTTGCCTTATTAAGTAAGAGGTCTTGAGTTCAAGTCTCTCTTTTGTTACTTTTTTGAAAAAGTTTATGCTAAAATTGTAAAGTGTATTTCACTTCAAGTATAAAAGTGAATCACTATAAGTAGCTTTAATATTTTATTTTAGAGNATCTGGACATCAAATTCAAAAGTTAAGAACAGATAATGGAGGCGAATATGTGAACAATAATTTTACAAGTTACTACACTACACAGGGCATCCAAATGCAACACACTGTTCCATATACACCACAACAAAATGGTGTTGCTGAGAAAAGAACCACACATTAAAAGAAATGGCTAATTGTATGATCCAATCGAAGGGATTAAGTCTAAAGTATTGGGCAGAAGCAATCAACTATGCAAATTACATAGTCAATCACACTCCCACAAAGACTCTTAAAAATATAACACCGGAAGAGGCTTGGACTAAAATTAAACTAGATGTAAGTCACTTCCATGTATTCAACAGTAAAGCATGGGCTCACATTCCTGATGAGAAAAGGAAAGCATTGCAGCCTAAAAGTGAGAAGTGTATATTTGTTGGTTATTATGAAGATGTCAAAGGTTATAGACTTCTTCAACTACATTGTAATGAAATTATTATTAGAAGAGATGTTAAATTTGATGAAAATGTCTTGGGCTGCGACCCTATTTCGACGATTGTGCCTTCTTCGGCCTGTGAGCCATCTTCAACGTTTGTGCCTTCTTCGTCCTATGAGCCATCTTCGACGTTTGTGCCTTCTTATATTCCTATTCTGGTTTCTTCTTCAGATGATGATAGTGAGGATGAAAATCCACCTCTCTGCTTGCTCACCTTCCTCTAGCTGAGTCCTTTGAATCTGAATCAGCACCAGTTCCACCACTTCCTAGATGGGTCCATTCAACACGAGAAGAAGCTGGTGGTCTTTTCGATGATCCTTCAGATCAGTGTCGAACATGTTCACAGTTCCAATGAGCCTCTTCTCATTTGGCTCAAGTTTCAGAGACACATGATCCAAAGACATTTGCAGAAGCTTCAGGTCATCCAGATTGGGATACAACAATGAATGGAGAGTATCGTTCTTTAATGGAAAATGATACTTGGGATCTTGTACCTCTTCCAAAATGAAGAAAACTTGTCAGATGTAAATG
>SNQJ01S0003477.1:15217-25953 GCA_010110895.2 Picea sitchensis
AACCTCAGATCCAATGCCTTTCCTGGAAAAAACTCAAACATAACCTAAACTCTAGTGTTGCATTGGGCATGAAGTCATTTGCAAATACTAACAGGAAGGAAAATGATATTTGCAAATGCAAATGTTTGAACTTGCAGTTCCATTGGGCATAGATTCATCTGGCCTTTACAACTGATTACCTGCAAACCTGTAACTTTCCTGTAGCCTACCTGCTTATCCAGAAAAACTGAAAGTAATCTATATGCTCATATGAAGAGGTTATTTAGCTTCCTACTCCTACACTAACCAAATATACTACCTCTTAATCAAGTAAACTCATGCTTCCAATGAACCCATGTAATAAATTTATTTGCTGACAAAATTCTTGATCTTGATCCCAAAAATAAAAGAATGCGTAGCCAATAGATATGTGTTCTAAAAAAAATGATAGAAGCAGTCTTCATCTGACAAGAATATCTTGATCTTTATACTGCTTAATGATTCCATAAAATCGGCAATAGGATCAATAAAATACTAAAGGAATACCTCTTCAAGATTATGTTCGAACTGTAATTTAAAATGTTGTTGTTGGATGCCTTCCCTGATCTCAATGATGAATGTAGACTGCTCAACCTTTGTTGGAAAAAAATGCAAGCGCAACTGCTCATCTGAAACTTTCTACTCCCCTTCACCATATCTCTTCAAATCTTCTTCCTTATCATTGTATTGATCAAATGTAGTAGCATAAAGATAATATCCTAATGACAAAGATGAATATCTTTGTATAAAAGTATCATCAATAGCCTCCTGGAACAGATTTGGAAAAATATCACCTTGTTCCTCATCATAACTTGAAACAACATGTTCATAAGGAGAAGGAGAATTCTTCTGATGTTGTAGCTGAAGATTATACAGTCCCCGAAAATCCCATTCCTCATGGTTAATGCAACTTCCCTTGATATGAAAATCTGGAAACTATATGCTACCCTCAACATCTACCGCAGATTCAATACTATCACCTGTTGATCTGTCCATCTGCTCATCATCTTTAAAGTTTTCAAAAGAAATAATATGATCTTCATGACAACCATCTTTCAATTTTTCAAAGGGGACAATCTGATCTTCCTGGTAACCTAAGAAAATAGATGCATTTGGTACAATGTCAAAAGCATCTATACTATGGCTAACATTATGAAGATCATCAATGTCTCGGTCACAATGAGAGGTATCCCCAATAACAACATAATGTGCATGATTATCTGAATCTTAATCAATAAATTGAATTCATGACAACATTCAGGAAATAGAAGGTCAGCTGAAAATATTCCTTTGCTGAGCAAATGAAAGGCAGCATGAAAATCTGCCAAAGAGATGATATTGGCAATAGGAAGAGACTGGTACCAATCACGAGCAACCCCCTCTAATGAATAATGGAAGATTCGGATCTGAACATCTTCATGCACAACTTGCAACCGATGAATGCAATCATGAAATTACAACAAATGTTCGGCTAGTACTTCCCAATCTTCACCTCAAAATCTGGGAAGGCTATTTTCCCATTCATCTCTACTAGGTACTAGATTAGGGAAACCAACAATTTTTGAAAAATCACAGAATGCATACCTCTTAGCAAAGATCTTGTTCATGTCATACCAGTGGAGTCACCAACAGATTTCTAAATAATGGAGTCGCCACTGAATTCATCCTTCATGGAGTCACCAGATAGATGATTTCAACCAAATGATGTCTAGGCTTTATCTATCATCAAAGTTGGATCTATGTCGTCTCCCACGGAAGCTGAGCTTCAATCTCCTCTCCCCAACAACGACGTCAATTATGATATATCACTTATTGCCTACACAGATGCAGATTAGACAGGTTGTGTTGATGACCGACAAAGCACTAGTGGAGAAATGTTATACTTGGGTGAGTGTTTAGTATCATGTCTAAGAAATAAATAATCATGAGTATCTTATATATAGCTGAGGCAAAGTATATTGCAACAACATCATGGTGTACAAAGGTTCTTTGGATCAAACAAAGTCTAACAGATATACAATTCGAGTATGATGATCCCATTCAAATCTATTGTGTTAATACAAGCATCGTCAGTATCTCAAAGAACCCAGTGATGCACTCCAAGACAAAGCACATTGCAATAAAGTATCACTTTCTATGGGAGAAGGATGCAGAAAAGAACATCAGAGTTGAGTATGTGGACACAAAAGAAAAAGTGGTAGAAATCTTCATCAAATCGCTTCCACAAGAATCCTTTGAATATCTTTGCTAGAGACATGGAGTTATTTTTACTCCAAAATGAATTCTTTTTTAATTGTTATCTTATATGTCTTAGATTTACACGAGGAAGCACCATAATAGGACAGTTCAGTTAGGGGGAGCAACCCCGGATGGAAAGATACCTTTTCCATTGATGAAAAAGGGGGAGATATTTATCAGATGTAGAGGACAAATGCATGGTTCCAGGGGGAGCATGAGTGATATGATTTCAATATTGTATCAAAGTGTTTCCATCAATACCAAAGGGGAAGATTCTTGATTAAGGTTGGTTGTCATTGATGTCAAACCTTGATAAAATCCCCATAGCACAAAGGTTGGGTAATGGACCCAAGATTGTTTTATGTAAATATGACTCAGTATTGTCTTGTCATGGTTGATAATAAGTATAAATGGATGAACTCCAAAGTGCCCCCCTTATGGTGAAAGCCCTCATGGGAAGACGCTTTGCAGATTGAGTTATCCTAGAATTATGGTTAGAGAACCCATGCTTATTTATGGAATAATGAAATGAATGTCAGTGCATTTTTTAGTGAAACGATCCTATATGGATAGTGCTTTTCATTCCATTTCCGGTGGTATGTGGAACATTACATAAATCCTCACGGTTAGAGAGTTATGGCCATGAGAAGTTGGAGAACCCAGGTTTGGGTAATGGACCCAAGTTTGTTTGATGGATAATGGTATGAGTTTGATATATTTTCAGGTAATACTATTCTATATGGATAGTACATTGCATTCCATTTCTGGTGGTATGTGGAACATCACATAACTGCTCACAGTTTGAGAGTTATGGCCTTACGAAGTTGGAGGACCCTCATATGTCATATAGAAGCCCCAAAAGGACAAAGTGGTTTAAGAGATTTCAAAAGGTAAATAATAAAGTGAAGTGATGAGTGTACTATAACTCAAAGTGAATAAAAAATAAATTAATTTAATAAGAAATTTAATGGAGAAATTAGAAGTGGGTTAACTCTAAAATAAGGAAAGTGGGCAAAGTGACCTAGAAGATGTTTTTAACGAAGCTACTTGGAGAGCATAAATAAGAGGCACGACTCTCTCATTTAAGACATACCTGAGAATTTTTAATAACTATAGGTGTATGATGTAACCAAAGGATATCTAAGCCAAATTTCGGAGGAAAGTGAAGAAAAGAAGGCTGGAATTCAAGGAAGGATAAATTATTTTGATGATTCTTTCTAAGGTATGTTTTTTTCAGGTCATCTTACCATTTTCACAATAATTTTTTTTATAGAATGCTTCAGATTGTGAAATTTCTGACTTTGAGGAAACATATCCAAGTATATTTGGTAAAATATTCAGCTTTTGGGTCGTTGTATTTTTGGAGTTACACTCCGTGGAAAATAGGGTTTGTGGCTAGTCCTGAAACTAGTCAAAAACAAGTGTTTTGGGTAAAAATGTCATAACTTCTTCATAATAAATCCGAATTTGGTAAGACCAAATGTTTTGGTTAGATTAGTTTCTATAGTATGTTGTGTAATAATTTCATATCAATTCAACAAATATTCTATGCAGGGAACGCTCTACACGATCGCTCTCTAGAATAAGCCAAAATTCACCAAAGTATGTCATTTTTGCTATAAATACGTTTCTGAAAGGTTCCAAGTAGTAACACTTGGATTAATAGCATAGAACACATTGAAGAACATGTTTTTATCATTTTTATATATTTATTCATTATAGGTACAAAGTTATGATTATTTCAAGTTAGGTTTGTTGACTAATCCAAAACTAGTCATGTGAGACTAAAGAAAAGTTTGATGTAAATGCTAGTCTCTTGTTGTTTAAAGTTAAGGAAGGTTTGAAGGTATGTGATAATATACACTAGGTCTATTACATAGTTATAAATATATTTGGATTATGAAATTGATGAGGGCTTTTGGTTGAGGTACAAGTTGGGTACATGGTTGAAACAAGTAGTTGATGAGTTGGCACATACATGAGGTGTATAGTTGATGATGTTGGTACATATTGATGAGTAATAGTTGATGAGTACTTGACACATGATTGGTACATACTTGGTACATGGTTGGTTGCACTTTTTTATGGTACAGGTTGATTACAGATGGTTCGGTATAGGTTGGTGCATGGTTGATGCACTTGTTTATGGTACAGGTTGATTACAAGCTGAGGTACATGTTGATGCATGGTTGATGCATGGTTTAGGTTATTGGTACAGGTTGGTTACATCTTGAGGTACATGTTGATGCATGGTCCACATTATTGGTACAGGGTTTTTCATACAGGTTGATTGGTACAGGTTTACTACAATATATTTCATAGTGATAGTGTGACAGTGGTTCCATCAGTCTACTTCTACTTCAGGGCGGTTGGATGTGGAAAGGACAAGTGGTTGTATCCACCTTTTGATTGTAGTCATAGAACATAGGGGGTTGTAGCCTCCTTCTTTTTGTATACAAAGAATTGGGGATTTGGAGCTTCCCTCAGGTTGTAGCCTAAGAAACTAGGGGGTTGGAACCTCCTTCCAGTTGCAGCTGGAAAACAAAGGAAGTTGGTGCTTCCAATGAATGTAATTCTTCAAGACATATAAGATATAGCATTATGTGTTTTTCTCCTGATTTGGGTTTGCACGTAAAACACTGGTGTATTGTGTATGAGTGTGATTGTTCATTTCTTATTTCTCGTTATTGGATAATAATTCTACATTGATCTAACACTTGGATTATTTGGAGAAAAAGGATTATAATTATGCTATTACTGATTCACCCCCCCTCTCAGTTATCCAACAATTTTGAGGGAACTTCAAAGTTTGAGGATAGACAACAATATCTCCATACTAGGGGTGCGATTATGAGATAAGAAAAATGTGTTCATATACAAATGAATCAACATGAATGACATCCTCATCTAATTGAGCGAAGTCGAATATTAAATATGCAAAAACTAATGACTTTTTGGACTTCGCAGAAGAGAAATCGAGATAAAATTCTAGTAGAATGACAATCCACTTATTGTGTTGTCCCCTTATGATACGCCTAGTAAGGATGTATTGAAATGGATTGAAATCAACAATGCAAGTAGTTTTGCAAAGCAATATATAGTGTCGTAATTGTTGGACTGTGTGAATGGCAACCAAAGCTAGCTTTTCAACATGAGAATATTTGAGTTCAAGGTCAACTGAGTTTCCACCAAGATATTAAATGACGTTCTCCTAGAGCTCATCATCCTCCCAAATCTACACCATACAAATTGTCTCTTTGTACGTGGCAACATAAAGTAGGTGTCGGCCAAACCCAGGGTTCAACGCTTAACAATGCACCAACAAAACCCCCAATATCGACCCTTTCAGGAACACCTATGAAGAAAGAGAAGTCTCACCCGAGGTAGACGCAGGGGGGGTTACAGGACGCAGGTGCCTGTAACCAGGTGGGGACACAGATCTGTGATAGTAACACTTCACAGGGTATTTTGTTAACACTTAGGAAGTGACATACATTAGTTCATTGACTTTATTAACATCGCAGAACATACCCAAGGATAGATTTAGTGTAGTAACAACAAATATTATGAACTTAAAACACTCAATTCTTAGCACTAAGCCAAAAATATCATGGGCCAACATCCCATAAACCCATTAAAAAAACCTTAGAGGACCCCTTAGTAGGTCCACATAGCTCACAAAATCAGTGAGATCCATGATCTCATCTTTGCCTGGGTGCTCCTTCTTCGAACAATGTGTCGAAGTCCAAAAGTGGGCCAAATCTAACCAAGGTTTCCTCAAAACTTGGTCGAGGGCCAACACCACATAATCTCTACCGTAGTCTGGAGTCTTCAGGAGAGTCATCGATACCAAGTATTTATTCAAAGAATCAAAGGATTCCTGGGCTCACTTGGCCCATATAAGAGGAGTGTACTTTTTTAAGAGACGCATGAAACCCTTAGTAATATTGTCATAGTTCACTATAAACCATCATAAAAATTTAGCTTTCCCTTGTAAACCTTTGAGTTGGTGAATAGTGAAAGGGGGAGCCAATCAAAGTAATGTCTCAACCTTTAATGGATCTACCATGATCCCATTATCAGAGAATAAAAATCCTAGAAGTTGACCTACCCTAATGCAAAAGATGCATTTATGAGGGTTTGAATGGATTCTATAATGGTGACATATTTCAAAAACTAGCTGAAGGTGTTTAGGGTGATCCACTCACTTATGGGAGTGAGTAGAGAGATCGTTGAGATAGACTTTGAATATATGCTTGAGATCGTGAAATGTGAAGGTCATAGCTCGTTGGAAGGTTGCTTTGGCATTCTTAAGGCTGAAAGGCAGCTTTTGCTATGCGAATGTACCCAAAGGGAAAATAAATGCCAGCTTATGTTGGTCCTCAGGCTTAATATGAATTTGGTTATACCCTGAAAAATCCATCCATAAAAGAAATAACTTCCCTTCCCGCACACTCATCGAGAATCTGATCGATTAAGGGTGTCAGGAAGTTATCTTTGGGAGAGGATTTATTCAGGTCACGAAAATCCATGCATACACGGATGGTTCCTCATTTTTTATTCATAGGAACGGGATTGGATACCCATTTAGTCGAGGGAACTGGGTAGATAAAGGCAACATTAAGCAATTTTTTTACCTCTACCTTAATAACAGAGGCCTTCCTAGGATTGACAACTATAATTCGTTTTCGAACAAGTTTAGCATCCAAGTAGGTTTTAATCCAAGGGTCGATTCCTGGCTTCTCTTCATATGACCAAGAAAACACATCACAAAATCCTTTGAATAAATCAGTGTATAAATGTTCAACCTTGTCAGGAATATGAGAGATCTCAATCGTGACATTAGGAGAGATACTCTCCATGATTCCTCAACATAAATTCCATGTGTATCAAGTGGAACTATGGCATGACTGACTATCTCGCTTAAGGTAGATCTAAAATCATGTTGTTTGATTCTGGCAAGCTCTGGGAGAAAATAAGAGTGGTGATGCATATGATCCCATGGCCTGTCAGAACCATTCATGGCCTCTATGATAGCTTCATCTGAAGGTAAATTCTCATCGAGGAAGTCATGTGAACAAGACGATGAAGTGGCCCACACAGACTTAGGAATAGGATCCTCCTCGTCCGTCTGCAAGGTAATAGGATATGGATCGGTGGAAGAGTCAAGAATAACTTGATATGCTATCTCTATTTTCAATAGTGGCATGGTCATTTTGGTATGTGACTGACCTTCAAAAAACGTAATCGAGGAAGGTAGGGTCCAAGGATCGTTAAAATACAAAGTGCAGAAAGGAATGGAGATATTTGATGAAGCATACCTATTGGACATGGTGTATATATGATGAACCGGTGCCATTAATTAAAAGGTACCCATAAGGGATGAATACATTTTGACACCGATATTCTTATTTTTCGGCTGTGAATTATCAATTACAGGGATCGATAGTCCAACAGATGCATTGGGGATAGTGTACGCAAAGGAAAACTAATCGATCATCATGATATTCCCATCATGTGGAAAGGAAAGAGTGAAGAATATGGAAGATACAATTGTAGTCATATAATAAGTCCAATTTTGTCCTAGTAACAAGTTATAGTCGAGGGGCACATCAACCACCTCGACATCCACCTCTACCATCTTGCCACCTAAATGGATTGGGAAGGAAGGAAGAATACCGTGAGGGTAGAAGTAACGAGCGTTAAAATCTTCAACATGGTTGGATACTAAGAAAAGATCAAAGAGTTGAGGGATTTCCAATAGACCAGGGACATCACACATGTTGCAACTCCTTCGTCAACAACAATACATTTGATGGTATACTTGAGTAATCCACGTGGATTTGGACTGCCACATGGTAAGGCAAGCGAGGCTTCACATCTGTGACGTCAAACGTGATAACTTTAGAGCCACAAGGATCTAAAGCTCCTAACGCATATAGAAAGGCATTCCTCTATGAAGGACACATCTGTTGTACCTCCAGAGCCGACATCACACAAGGGGTTTGACCTAGATCTTCAAAAATAGAGTAATTCTGGGTGGCTCTAGCATTAGGATTGTGGGTAGAGCGCTTGAGTACTCCTTTCATAATATGATGCGGCGGATTTCAATCTATAGTGACATCTCTAGAGGAGGGGGAGACACTAGACCAGGTATAGTCTATGGAGAACTATAATCGTGAGACTAAGTGGAAATATTAACCTCATATTTAACCATATTGATGCATAAATGGTAATCGTATTGCGTCGGTGGGTTTTTACTCCCACTCACTGCATTTGCGGAATTTGTGGAGATCAAGGCCATTTGTTGATTATGTGGAAAAGGATTAGTCAACATAGTGGGAACTAGATATCAAAGCATCGCAACTTCCATAAGTTTGGGGCATAAGTGGGTAAGGTGATCGTCTATACAAATATTGCAGGGAAACTTCATCTTCTGCCTTTCTTTCTTTCCCTCACCAACATTATTTATTTGAATTCTCATTCTTACCATTGTCCTTGGGTTTATTGCTATTCTTCCCAACCCTACGATTGTTACCATGTCCTTTCTTTTTTTTCCCTCCTGGTTGTTGGTTACCATTCGGGTTGGTCGATGATTCCATAGAATGTTGTTATTGGAAAAATCAGTAAGTGATGACACAAACTAATCTCCCTAGTTTCACCCAGAAACTAGAACAAAACAAGACAATATACTAAACTTTCATTATATTTCAAATATCAAATAAGAATAGGATCCAAAAATACCTTTTAAATGTTGTAGACCTGACCTTGCCAATCTGATCCCAGCTCCATCATAAGGATTATGGAGAAGTATCTGCAAAGAAAAAAAAGCCAATGAAGACAAGAATAACATAGTCTATTCGATATGAAACTATGTGTAACATCCCTCTCTGGCACACTGAGAACACTTATTATTTGAGGACACTTGCTCGCAAGTGATCTGGAATTTTATGATGTTAGGCCATTATTACTTGATTATGATGTGATTGACAGATGACATGATGTGTTACTATTTGATGTAGACAGGTGCTATTGACTCAGTTTTATTGAGTGTGTAGGGTTTTTGACCTTGAGGATCCAGAGGCATCGGTAGAACCCCCTTCGACTCCGGACCGAGTTAGGGAGTGTGATTTTGGGTGATATCTTTACTATGATGTTTCATTCGATTGATGATTTGTTGTTGACATTTCTGACATGATTGTTGATGATGCAAGATGACGACATCTTGCCGACCAGACTCACATATGGAGTAAAGGGGCCACACACGATTCCAGAGAGGTTGAGGGAGAGGGGTGGACAACAGCCCTGCCACCGCCTACTAGCACTCCCGTCGTGGCTCGAACTGTAGGTTAACGATTACCTAGTTAGAGNACCTAGTTCGAGAGGATCCATGATGCCGTGAGGGCAGACTGCGACAGTCGCTCACGATGATTCTAAGGGGCGCGCAATAAGGCGGGGGCCTTATTCCTTAGAACCCTTAGTCTCCCACAAGTTCAGCTGGCGAAGTGTTGACTCCAGGGGTTATAAATGTCTACCAATTAGTCTAGTTGGCGAGTGGCACCCTTGGATCATGTGGTGCATCCTGAAGAGAACATTGCACAAAAGAAACACAAGAAGCGAGTGGCACCCTTGGAGCATGTGGTGCATCCTGAAGAGCACGTCGTGCAAAGAAAATGACCAAGGCGAGTGGCACCCTTGGAGCACGAGGTGCATCCTGAAGGGCACGTCGCATTGATGTGGATGAAGGAAACAAACCTAAATATACCTAAGACAATAACGCCTTAATAAATTCTTAAAATGAAACCCCTAAACAAATCGTCGTCCAGTTCAAAATCTAAACCTAAATAAATAAATAAATAAATAAAAACTTCTCTAAGATAAAAATTTCGTTTAACCCTAATAACCATTAAAATATTTAAGCAAAACATCATTATGAGATTTTAGGCTAGAGTTCGCACCTCAATGCAGTGCAAGGAGAATGCAATTTTTAGAACATACTTGAGCTCTAGTTCTTGGATTCTTAGCATTAACTTCATCCAACTACAACCAATTTATCAACGGATACGTTTTAGTTAACTCGGACAATAAATTTCATTGAAGGACTCTCTTTCTTTAACCGCAACCTGGAATGAGAGTTCATTAACTTATTGAAAGCATAACTCCCTTATGAACGCAATAGTTTTTCAAAACTTAAACTAATTCATAAATAAATGAATACCGAAGCCATAGTTTTGATTGACAGAACGCATAACCATTAGTGAATAAATTGAATGCTTAAGGGACTAAACTATATTCCTTAAAACTCATACATAAAATCAGATTGAACCAATAGTAATAAAATTATTTAACAAGTTGGAGTATAAAATATATATATATATATGAATTTAAAAAAATAAAATGAAAAGATGCTTAGTGCATTTACCTTTTTGAGTTTTTAAAAAAAAAAGAAAAAAAAAGGGGGGGGGGGAAAGAATTTTGGA
>SNQJ01S0003477.1:39739-50740 GCA_010110895.2 Picea sitchensis
TCGGTGTTGTGCGCCTCATGCCTATGGCCGTGTCTTGTTGCAGTTTCATGGTGAGCCTTCAGTCTTCTTGTGCTGAATGTCGCAATTGCATCTTGTTGGTTGTCGAGAGGCGACGTAGAGTCCAGTTTGTTTGTTTCCCCTCCTACACGCACGCACACACTGTTAAAACAAAAAAAAATTGCACCTGTTGTTAGAGTTGTTGTTGTAACAAGGAGGGTTTTTACACTATGTACGTGATCAAGGAATCATACAATATGGACAAGTAGCATTCATATAGGAAAGAAAAATATATCTATATTAAATAACGTTGAAGAAAGAAATAACCAGATGCCTTGATGGTTCCAGGTTCCTTCCAATAGTTCCTTTCTTCCCACACACTTCTTCTCCATGGAATCTGAGACTATGGATTTGAATTTCACTCATAATCTCAACTTGGAAAAGCTAAACTCAAAACCAACACACAAGCTCTAAAAACCCCAAGCTACAAGATTCAAGAACTAGCCATTCCAAAAAATCCAAAAGATAAATTTCCCCATGAGAACTCCCCTCCTTTTATAAGATAAAATGGATAGGGTGAGGAGTTTAGGATGATCATGAGAGATCAAGGATGTGACTTAGATACAAACCGATTGGAGGCCAATTCACCCTCAAATATTTTTCTCTAGAAGCATCGAGAATATTCTCTTTTTCCTTCACACAAAAAATTGTCACACCCTTAACATTGAGAAAATTGTGACGATGCTACAGGACATTGTGGTGCAGCCTCCGATGATCCTAGATCATTGCACCATTAACAATAACAAAGGTACAATGCTCCCTATTCATAATTTTTTTACAAGGGAAAGGATAATTTCATCTCTCTGGGAAAATTCATGTTCATTCTTCTTCAAGGATTAAGGCAATTGATCCTTCTAAAGACAAAGGATAGGTTTACATCATTAACATTCATAGGGGTGACAAAAATAATATGTAAAAAATGTACATCCTTTGACTGAGTGGGAGTGGAGGACACATACAAAATTGGCTCTCCTATAGACTATTTTAGAGACAACTCTTTAAAATGGCTTGTCACCAAGTCTGCAGATCTCACATTGGCAGAGCCTATAATGCCATCAACATGAGGCTCGGGATTTTGTCTAGGGTCATAGTTTAACCTCAATGAATCTATAAGAATATTGTCTAGCATCCAAGACTAATCATATATGAGATCTATGTGTTGGGCTTTAAAAATTGCTTCTTCCTCATATGTAACCTCGGATGTAGAAACATCCTTCGAAATATAAGGCTATAGAGACTTAAGGAACCAATCTAGCCAGAATTCTGGGGGTATGTAGGCATTCATCAACCTCTTCTATCTATGCCACTCTTGGATGTGATCCGAGATATGAGTGGCTTTGTCCTGAAGGAAGGCTGACAAAATTTATATGCCCACATCGTAACATACTGGCAATTGGAAGTGGTTGAGGAAGAGTAAAACCATATGATTAAAAGTTTTGTATGTCCCCCTTGGTATCTCGATATACAATTTCATGGAAATCCCTGTAAGGGTATGTTGAAACAATATTAACCAAATAGAATCATTTTTAAGGGATATCGAAGAGAACCAAAGGTGAAAAGTAGTGACATGATCACCAGGATCCTCACCAGTGTTTCCCTCGAATTTTGGAATATCCGAAGGAAGCTTGGTGGGGATGGGGGGGCATGTCAGATCATGACGCACAAGGTCATTCATTAACTTATACAAGTCCGGTAGATTGAGAATGGCCATAAAAGGGAGACGAGGTTGCGATATTTGGCTCCAAGCTCCATGGAAAGATTGTTGTTGGAGAATTGCATCCCATCCAGGGTTATGGTATGCACCATTGCCCTGTCTGGGATTGTATGACCCTCCTCTGAACTGATTCATGAGGGGTTGGTTAGGCACCATTCTAGTAGGAATGTTATGATGAAGGTTGTAAAAACTTCGCCCAGCTGGAGTGGCTACAGATTGGGAGTTTCCCAAGGTATGAAACTGACCTCCTCTGGGTGTGAATCCATAGGCTAAAAGGTGGATTCGTCATGCCAAATTATTTGGTTGGAATCTGTACAGAGGAAGTATGTGTAAAGGGTGGACCCTAAGTAGTAGCTTGTCCGCCAGGTTGGTTACTCCATCCAGAAGAATTAGGACCATGATTATACCCAGGGTTAATATGAGGAAGGCCTCCAACTATAGGAGGCATTTGTGTGACATGAGCACCACCAAATGAAAATGGAGTATGTGGAGGAGCCATGCCCCAAAGTACAATACTAGTATGCAGACTAGATGCTGGGATGGAGGATGAAAATTGTGATGTGAAATTTGGCATACCATAAGAAAAAGGGATAGATGCCATAAGGATGGACTGAATATTGTAGCCCGATGAGTAACAAAGGGACCCAAAAGGGTTTGTGGCTATAGGTTAAGTATTCACTATAGGAATGACTGGAGTGATGATAGGAACCTTCGGCACAACAAAAATTGTGGTTGAAGGTGTCGAAGGAGTACCATTAACTATAGTAGATATGGGAGTTGAAGGAATCCCAATATATTTCTGACTCGATTTTGTACTCATCCTTGTATGATCACAAGTCTGCTAAGTGCAGGTGTGTGTACCATGTTTGATAACTTTATGCCTTTTAGAAGGAAAATAGTCAAAATGTGGTGGTAATTGTAACAAGCAAAGAGACTTGCAGGGAAGATGATTTGGTTCCATGATGACTCAAGACTTGAGATATAAAAACAAATCCTAAGGAAAACTACTAATAAAGGAGAACACCAAAATAAAATAAACAAAAGTCCAATATGAACACAAACAGGATAAAATGGTTGAAAGGGGCCTCACTCCCTAAAGTAGGTATGCTTCACCCAAGACGGGCATGAGAATCCCTTCAAAATATAGGAGGTATCAAAATCGGTTATAAGGGCCTTCGTAGGATTAAAAACCAATCAGTCAAATCCCCCTAGAGAGGTAATCCTCCATAAAGGTTGTGTGTTGTTCGATCCTTATCTGACTGAGGGTACGTGCAGAATAACCCTTGCAAGTAACCTATGTGGTATTTATGTTAAGAAACTAAGAAACCATGGTATAACCGATTCACAGGAAAACAATCATAAGTTAGGTCTACCATATGGGTAGGGTAACAAATCTCAAAACCTTGAAAGCACTTCCTCTCACAAAGGTAAAGGTATTAGCAAGATCCCCATATATGAATAGATCCCTAGAAATATCTATGATGCTAAGAAGGTATTGGGGGGATATCCCCTCAACGAACTTCACGCGACCTCGTGCTTAACTCCAGTGTAAGTGGAGCCTCCTAACGTCACCAATTATACAATGGATTTAACCACTTCCTTAGTCAGACACAAATGTTGATGTAATAGCCTTGGAGAAGTTTACTCACAAAATGCTATTCCAAGGCTCTAAATCCTAATCTAGTTTGTGTACCCTCGAAAATAAAATCGTTTCTAATCAATTTTAAATTATCAACGTTTCTTTTAGTGATCTTGCTTACTCAAAAAAGGCATGTCGTGAAACTTATGATGTTATGACTTATCAAGTAAGATAAATGAATATGAATAAAATGAAAAGTCTTAACTTCAATTCCCAATAAATGATAAGATTTTCAAATGCAATTTTCAATTTAGTTTTTCAATTCCAACTAAGATTCAATCTTTCTATACATGTACTAATATCAATGATAAGGACCCAAAAGATCAAATTCCAGCAATGCAAAATGCTTAATATTTTTGTATTTTCAATATAAAAGAATGAAAATGCAAGGACTGATCAAAAACTTGATATAAAGATTCTATTGTAGGTACACAAAGACAAAGAAATTAGGATATAAATAAGCAAACAACCATCCCAAGATGCAAGGAAAATCAATCAAAAGGATGATGAGAAAGGCACAGACTGAAAATTCAACCAAAGAAAGGTTTCCTATCATTCTACAGGTACTTAACAGTTATAATAGAGACCCAAGAAGACTCAAAAACCATCACAACTTACCCAATAAACATCAAACTTAGCAAAAAAACATAAAAGGATGATGTACGTGAATGTTTAGGAGAAAAACACGTATATACACCTATTGTAGAAGGATAACATGCGTATCTATGTGATTGTCAGGAAAAAACCCAGGTATATGTGTTAAAACAATGCTAGGCTAAGGATAAGGACAAGAAACTCAGACTCAAAATGAATAGAGGCTATCAAGCAATCGGACCACAAGAAAATCAATATAAATGAGAGCAATCAAAGGAGAAAAACACTCCAAACCCTGAAAATAAGATTTTATCCCCAGTACGGTCGCTAATTCTATTACGACGAAAATATCTTTATGGAAAGGGGTAAACCACAACAGACAAAATGACTAGATAAATCAACTCTAATATCAGGTATGATATATAAACAAATATTCTAACAAAAAAATATAAATAGCCTACCTCGTCCAAACGTTCGATAAAGTCCACGTTGAGCACTTGAATCAAAGAAATACACTTGCAACTTGTCCTCAACAACCAAGAAACACAAGCATATGGTGATAATATATAAATTTATCACATTCAATAACATAATCCATCAACATTCATAACAAATATGCCCATGGAACAAAAATTAAAATATTTTCAAGATGTTAATTAGATGAGAAAAGAGTATTTATATTAAAATGTAATAAATAGAAGAGAATAAATTACAAACTTCCTTACCGGCACAGTTCAAAACCAAGAAAGTAATTTCGTTTCAGCTGGGTCTCCACCACTTCAATCCTCCACCAAAGGAAATCTCATATAAGAGAGACACTGAGGTTCTCAATCAAGTATGGAATATCTTGGGGGCTGAACAATGTGTTCATACTTAAAAGGACAAAGGGACGCAGACTCAATATGAAGTGAATATTTTTTCTAGACTAACTTTGCTCTCAAAGTTGAATTCTTCTCCTCTTTTCCACAGCTTGGATATGGCCCATTTATAGCCTTCAAGTGGAATTAAAGGGTCAAGTCGTAAAATTTCCAGTATATGGAAGGTCAAGGATCATGGATCTCGTGACATAACATGGAAACCCAACACTATTTTTTAATTTTGGGAACAAAACTTGATGTACACATGCTTTAGTGGTGCAACCTACGTATACACATGTTGTATAAGAGTTAGGGCATGTACATGTTGAAAAATATTGTTTTTATCTCTGGTATTTGTAAAAAGGGACTTCAAGTCTGCATAGGGAAATGGAAAAAGGCCTTCTGAGCAAATTTTCATAGGGTGAGCCAAATCTTGCTATAATAGCACTTCCAAGCACATGACAGGTTAAAGAGACATTCTCTCTAGCCTTACAGAAAAGAACTTTCCCCAAAAAGTTACACTTGGAGATGATTAACAATACCCTATCAAAGGAATAGGAGAGTCAAATTACAAACTTGATTTAGGGACCCCAATGAAGATGAAGGATGTACTGTATTTACTAGGTTTGACAAAGAACTTACTTTCTATCTCCACTTTAGATAAAAAAAGATTCATAGTTTCTTTAATATATGGAGAATTTCTTATGTGGCCTAAAGGAAAAACCATAGAAGATGAAATTGTTATTGGAACAAAAGAAGGTGGCTTGTATAATCTAAAAGGTCACTCAAAATAATCCTTGAATAATTCCATTGAGAATCCATGTGAACTTTAACATAGAAGACTATATCACATCAACTACAAGGAATTACCATATGTAAGCAAGGAAGTCACAGGTCTACCAGAATTCAAGGTTGACCATGAACGTGTGTTCAATAGATGTGCACAAGGAAATAACATCAAGAACCCTTTCCCAAAGATCAATAGTAAAGTAGAAGGAGTCTTAGAGCTCATCCACTCAGATGTATGTGGCCCAATGCCATCAATCTCCATTAGTGGGTATGTATACTATGTATCTTGTATTGATGACTATTCTCGCAAAACATGGGTTTACTTTTTAAAATCAAAAGATGAAGTGTTTGGTAAATTCAAGGAATTCAAATCCTTGATAGAGAATATATCTGAAAGAAAGATCAGGATACGCAGTTCAGATAATGGAGGAGAATACACCTCAAAAGAGTTTGTAAAATTTTGTAGAGATGTCGATATCAAGAGGGAACTCACCACTCCCGAAAATCCTCAACATAATGGTGTAGCAAAAAAAAAGAACATAAATATAATGAAACTAGTGAAGACTATGATCCACGATCAAGATCTTCCAATGCACTTATGGGTAGAAGCAACAAGAACATCAAACTATGTACATAAAAAATTATCCCATAGTGCACTTGGGTTCAAAACCACCGAAGGTATGTTCTTCGGAAAGAAGCCAAAAATAAGCCATCTCAAAATATTTGGATGTCCAATATTTGTACACATTCTAAAATAGATGAGAACCAATCTAGACCCTTCAGAAAAGAAGGGAATATTTCTTAGAGACTCTGAGGTGTCAAATGCCTTTAGAATTTATATACTAGGCTACCATCATATCAAGATCAGAAGATATGTAACCATTGATGAAGATGCAACACTAAAGAAATCAAGAAGATGTCAGTGTGAATAAGTATATGAAGAATAACTTGTAGTTCCCAAAGTTGCAGAACCAACGAGGGAGATCATAACTTCCCCTGATGAAGAGATTCCATAAGATCATGACATAATATAATCTCAAGAACCTCCCCATATTATGATCTCTCACAAGAGAAATCCATCCTAGGCAAGGGAACTTATTCAAAATGGAGAGAATTATGGTGCCCCCAAAAGAACCATGAGGCAAGTCAAGAAACCCAAGTCATTCTCAAGTTACATGGATTTGATGTGTGATCTTTTAGAGAATGATCCTACTTTCTTTGAAGAATCCATTCATAAGAAATAATGGGTATATTCCATGAAAGAATAATACCAATCCATTATAAAGAATGATGTATGGGAAATAGTTCCCAGACCAAAGAGAAAGGATGTGGTATCTTCCAAATGCTTATATAAGATAAAACATGTTTTTGATGGAAGTATTGAGAAATACAAAGCAATATTTGTAGCTCATAGATTTTCTCAAAAGGAAGGAATTGATTATCAAGAGACGTTTGCTCATGTATCCAAGTACACTTCATTTAGAACCATCGTAGCCCTTGCAACTAAGATGAAATGAAAGTTACACAAGATGGACGTGAAAACACATTTCTTAAATGGTGTCATTGAAGAGGAAGTGTATATATAACAAACTCAAGGTTTTGAGGTTGAAGATAGAAACACACATGTCTGCAGATTGAAGAAGGCTTTGTATGGATTAAAAGAAGGTCCTAGAGCTTGGTTTTATCACTCTATAATTTTCTCAAGGTTGTGGAGGCAATCATATAGGTAACATCAAACCACTTGGAGTCCTAGATATAGCCCTCCAAGACTCAGAGAGGGCTCTCTCTGTCTGATCTAGCTTTGTTTATAATATATTTTAGGCTAGTTATTACTGTACAAAGGTTTGTATTTAAAGAATTGGGTAGGGGAAGAGAAGAGGAACCATTGGGATATGGAGTCACAACAACAAAATAAAAAAATCGATTTTCAAAAGGCTAATATTGCAGGGCAAGTTAGACAACTCACTGGATGTTTTGATTTAAATGAAATGGGATAGAAGAAAAAGAAAGAAGTCAATTAAGATGAAGATCACTTGAGAATTCTTCAGCTAAAAATCAAATGAAAATATGGAAATTATTCACAGTCAAAACATAGTGTATCTTGCAAGAAATTCTTGTTTATAACTCCAGAAAATAATTCAAAGAGAGAACAAGTATGTAAACAAAGAAAACACCTTTAATAATGAGAGATTCACATCACCAATTAAATTAATCACAAGAATCTTGCAACGTAGCACTGTATTATTTGGAAAATGAAAATATGCTCACATTGAACTACATTACAAGGTTGGTATTTTTCTTCTCAAATCCACACTAACCTACCCCTATTAACACATTTAAACTACAAAACTTTATATAACATACTCTCCCCCGGGCTCAGGAAGTCTAAAACAACAACCTGGAGAAAGATAGAAACAAATCCCTGAACATTTTGAACTGTCTGCCATGAAAGATGGGTCGAACTGCAGAAAATAGGGGTCAACGCAGACACTTGTATCTACAAAAATATGACAGCTGTGAAAAAAATGAAAGAGGTTATTGTACATGATCCTATCTTGAGTAAAAAACTCTCTCAGTTTTTCCAAATTCATCTCCATATTTCCAAAACAGCTACCGCAAAAACATGACAAAATCAGGAAACAATAATGAAAAATAGTGCTTAGAGATGGCTTCCATTCTCCCAATTCTTGATACCTGTGAAAAACTAGAGAGAGACTATTGTTCTTTATCCCTATTTGGAGAGTCTCAATTTTTCAAAATTCCTTCTGGTTTGCCCAAAAACTCTCTCGTATGACAGGTAGTCAAAATGTGCACAAAATGGTTTTTTGATTTTGGGGGAAGGTGGTTTTTGGAGGGGAAGGTGATATTTTGGACCCCCCCTAGGGTGGTAAGTGGTATTAGGGAGGGGTTCAGTAACACATGGTGGTGACAAGTGTCTAGGTGAAAAGATTACGTGCATTGATTTATTTTTTAGGGATATGTGCATAAGGTGCATGTTTTTTTGTTTTTTATTAACAATTTTTTTATTTTTTATGTTTATTAAGTGTTTTATTTATTATGTTTATTTTATTAAACTTTGTTTTATTCTTATTTAAATTTTGTTTTATTAATGTTTTACGTTTTTTTTTTGTTTTGTTTTATGTATTTTTATATATGTTTTAAATGTTTTAATTATTTAGTTTGTTTTTATTTGTATTTTTTTTTTACATTTCTTTTATTTCATTGTATTTGTTTTTTAATTGTTTTATTATTGTTTAGGTTTTTTTTTTTAGTTTAATTATTTTATTAATTATTGTTAATTAGTTACAATCCTAGGTTTTAATTAATTATTAATTTTATTATTAACAACCCTAACTTAGTTTTACTAATCTAACTACACTAATCTAATTAAATTAACTTTATTATGCTAATTAGTATTAAAGAATGCCACCAACCATTTATTATTAACCTAATGTTTTTTATTCTAAGCTTTTTTATTCATGTAGGGACAAAATTGGCAGAGAGGTGAAGAAATGAAAAGCGAGGGAATGAAGGGTGCAGTAGGATGATGAAGGATAGGGAGAAATGGATGTAGGGAGAAGTGAAATCAACCGAGAGGAAAAAGCCATATGTCTTCGTCACAAGAGCAATGCCAAATAGGTAGCTGAATAATCAAATCACCTATGATTATAGGACCGCAACATAGGCTCCACCTGGGGATGACAACTCTTTCAGGAGGTGACAAGAACAATAGAAATATGAACATGAAAACCAGTGATTTAACCGTTAGGCTGATCCCAAAGCTTTATTCTACAACCTGCATCTATTATGATCCTCTGTGACGAAGAAGAAAATTGATCTGTATACCAAAATCTAAACTGAACTGAATTTTTTTTGGAAACGTGCTCACAACTGTGAGATTATTTGCACACTGCAAAACTAACTACTGAAAATATGATTTCCTGGTAAGCTTATTTATGTACAATCCTATTATAACACTGGATTATTGGTTTTAGGGGATATAAAATATCCAATATAACCAATCAAAGATTTGATCTAATACCTTAGATCCTTCATTGTTTTTGAAAAAACTCAGAGTTAGAGCTTGTAAGGGAACTAGGAATTGATTTTCAAAATGATCGTCATAACATAGAGCTTTAGATATATGAAAAACTAAAGAGGCACTGGAAATCAATTGGCATTCTGAAGTGAAAAGATCCTCCATATAGATAGCTATAGCATCATGAAAGACATGACCTATCCCTTGGTATTCAAATTCATCCAATTCCAAATCATTATTTATTACTGTATTTAGGATGTTTCTGTCATCATGCAAATTCTAATTTGACTTCATATTTTGATAAGAATTTTGTAATGAGACTTCTCCTAAACCGAGCCATGCAACTGATTTCCTAATCATGTCTTGATCAAAGCTTATTTTAAACTCGTAACTATCAAATGAACCATGACTTTGAAAACACAAGTCATCCAAAACATCGGCTATTGGATCTTTCATGGACTAAGATGACTGTTTTATTGATTCCAATACAAATTCTTGATTTTATGTGTTCTTATCATCGATGACATGATTAAAAAATTTCTTCAAAAACTGAAATAAATTAAAGGTCAATGGTATAGAGTTGTAAAGCATCAATTCATCTTATGTTTGAAGATCAATGTAACTCAAGGGTTGCAAATTTGGATCAAGAGAAGATTCTATGTCATCAATGACATCTCCCACTTATTCATCAGAGCATTGTCCATCCATACTATTGAAAATTTGCTTATAGTTTTCTCTCAGAAACTGAAATGAAGAGAAACATAAGGGCAAATACTTTCCACATACTTTGAGATTTTATGCATTTTCCTCGTTGTTGTCATGATTGTTGTGCAAAGGATGATTTTCATATTTGATATGTTACTGAGTTTCTTCCTTCTTACAAATGTATGCCATTGGTTGCTTTGAACAGTCAACATCTATTTCAACCACATAATCATCATTATACTAATCATACTTGGGTATATTATCCAGGTAAGAAATGCCATCACACATGCACATCATATCAAATGGTTGTTCCTCTGTAAGTTGAGTTTGAGTCTCATCTTTGACTAGATTGTGAATTGAATACATAAAGTAATCATTTTTTGGTTTATGATACCAAGGGTGTTATCCACATTTTTGGTTATCAAGATGATGACATGATAATGACATGGTGATAGAAGATATGACTCTTCTTTAAGATCATTTTCATGAAGAAAGTTACACTTGTCAGTTTCTCAAAATCACTCTTTTGAAGACAGTACGCAGGCTGCATATATATTGTCCTGCGGAAATTCATTGTTTCCGCAGGCTGCATTCAGTCTGACTGCGG
>SNQJ01S0003477.1:57716-80053 GCA_010110895.2 Picea sitchensis
CCTTAATTAGCATATATTAATAGGAATATGATTAACACCATATACCTTATAGTTAAATTTAGCCTTTTTGAACATAAAATAATTGAATATTAATAATTTGAACCTAAAATTAGCTTATAATTAGTCAAACTAACCTAATATTACTATTAATAACAGAAACTTCCTCAAACCTAGGGTTTACCTCATTATTTTAACCTATAATTAACATAACCTTAATACTGACAAAACTAACATTGCTTGTATAATTAACGTAATATTATATGAACTTCCTCATTACTAGGGTTTCCTCATTAATTTAACCTTAATCAACCTAAAATTAATATATTTTTTACTAAAACCCTAGTCAACCCTAAATTTCTCCTAAAAACGAGGGTTTCACTCAGCCAATCGTAGTTTTTTCACCCGCCTCATCACTATTTAATAAAGGCTCCTTTCTTACTATTTTTCTCAGACTTTTTTGTCCTGATGATGAATCCTGTTATGGATCTGAAACGTCGACAACATGCTGTCATTAACACTGTGGTTTTTCCGACAAACTCTGAACATATTTCTCACCACAGAAACCTAAATGAACAGAGGTTTAATACGTTGGAGTGTAAATCCATGAATACACCCATGGAAACAAAGTTGAAGCTCGTGGTTGATAATTCATCAGAGTTGGTTGATGTTATGCTGTACAGACAGATCATTTAATCATTGATTATTTGAAGAACACCAGGCCAAATATATGTTTTACTATGAACACCTTGAGTTAGTTTCTGGTAGAACCGAGACATGTTCACCTTGTCATTGTAAAACATGTGATGATATACCTTAAGGGTACATTGGATTTTGGTCTCATTTATAATGGATATCATGACTTCAGACTAAGTGGATATATTGATTCATATTGGGATGGAAGTGTCTATGACAGAAAGAGCATCTCAGGATGTTGTTTCAGTGTGGGGTCATCCATGATATCATGGAAGATTAGGAAGCAATCAAGTATTGTTCTCAGCACGATAGAAGTAAAATACATTGTTGCATGTTCCTCTAGTTGTGAATCCATATTCATTCGTAATTTTTTTACAGGTCTATTTAATCTAGATATGGAAGAAACCATTATTCTATGTGATAACCATAGTTTCATAAAAACGATAAAGAACCTCGTGTTCCATGAAAACTAAAAACACATAGAAATCTAGTATCATTACATTCTTGATATGGTGAAGAGTGTAGCCACAAAGCTCTATTATGTTGGCATGGATGAACAAGTTGTCGATGTGTTGACCAAGCCTCTGTGTCATGTAAATTTTGAGGAATTTCGATACAAGATTGGTGTAGTCTGAAAGGCCCTCCCTTGAAAGGGGGAGTAGTGTTGATGCCAACCTAGTGTTGAAGATTTCCATCTTCGTGTTGATGTTGTTGTGATTCCAACCTATTGTTGAATATTTCCATCTTCATGTTTATGTTGTTGTGATGCCAGCCTAGTGTTGAATATTTCCATCTTCATGATGATGTTGTTGTGATGCCAGCCTTGTGTTGAATATTCCCAACCTCATGCTGATGTTGTTGAGATGACAGTTGTGTGCTGAAGATTTCCAGCTTAGTGTTGATGTTGATGATGCTACAGCCTTCATGTTGTTATGTTGTTGTTGTTCATGTTGTATCAGCCTCATGATGTTATTAATGATGATGATGTATTGGGGTTATACTAATCCATGTTGATGAAATGATGGAAATGCCATTCCATCTCCTTACTGTGGATGATGATATTGATGATGAGATAAAACTTCTGATGATTTATAGATATGCTAGTCAATGTTCCAAATGTTTTTGTTGTTGTTTCCCTCTCTCTCTCTCTCCTAATGATGTTGTAGAATACCCTTCTTGTTAAGGGGGAGTGTTGAAATATTGTAACTGCAAAGTGTATTCTATTTATTATTGAGTTATTGTTCATCAGATCAATCCCCTTTTGTGGATTGATCATGTCGGGCTTTGTACTTGATCAAATCCCCTTTTGCGGATTGGTCAAACCCTAATTTTATTATGCAAATTAAGAAGTCAGTCACCAGGAAAAGTGGTTTTAACCACTAAGAAGAGAAGTTGACCCCGCCCAGTGAAGAGACACCTTTCCAGTGCCTGTCAACTAGTACAAATAGAGGGGGCTAGCACCTTGTTATCTCACTCACGCATTCACTCATCAAGTGTGCAATTTTGGTAGCTACATTTGGGAGAATAAGGAAGAGAGAGGCACATTTATCAGTGTTGGATATTCTCTAGTGTTTTGGTTTATTTTCTTAGGATTTTATTGGCTCTCTATATTAAGGAAATTTTTGTTGGGTTTTCTCCCCCATGAGGGTTTCCCAAGATAAATGTCATGTATCTTGTGATTGTGTTTCTCTCAGTGATTGTTCCTTCCAACTAGAACAATCTTATGTTGGTTCACTAGTCTCAATTGGACAGGTGACCAAATCAGCTTTGGCTTGCCCATCATCTCCCAAGTCTACCTTTGGATGACATTCACATCAAAACCTAGATCTAGAATAATATTTTCCATGACATAATATCCTATCTACGCATTCAGCTGCAACTCCCTATTCATGATCTTCTTATGGTGCACCTGGTTAATTGTTTTGTGTGTGATAGCTAACTCTTTTTCCTGGGTGCAATGGTAAATCATTCTGTGAAACGTAGTTAAAGAAGATTCATTCTTCATTAATTCTAAACAACTTCTTAAGAAATATTTCAAAGTGATCACCTTTCCAAATTTCCTTTCAGAGCGGTCATACTCTAGAGGCATATAATAAAACAATGGTTTGTCATACAAAGGTGGCATGGTCGAAATCGATGTTATCCATTTTTCTCCAACAAATTCTTTTCTTACTTGATGGTAGGTCTCTTTCGATTTTTGAGGTTAAAACATTGGATAAGGCTCAACTACTTTCTTTACCCACTGGTGGATTCTATTCCTTTTGTCTATCACATCAACTCTATTTCTCATCCCTCCATGTGTAACCACTGTTATCTTGGGTTGTTCATTGTTCTTTTTGGCTTTTATCATCTCTAAATTTGTGTTCCTCTTTTCTTTCCATTTTGCAGTCAACTATGGGAAATCCTCTATCACATTGTCTAGCGCTCTGCACTAAGTACACGTCGTGCAGGGGTTTGGACAATCTTACATAAGGTGTCCAATTTGATTACAGTTATATCATATAATAGGTCCTCTTCCTCTACCAAAGCCTCCTCTTGTGCAACCTTTGAAACACCTCGTCCTCCTTGATTATATCCTTGTGGAGTATTATACTATGGAGATCCCCCTTTTGATTCTTCTCCTTATCCTCTATATAAGTCTATGACGTACTGCTCTCTCATAATATCAAGTGTGCAACATTCCTTCTCTTCGTGTCCCACTAACTTACAAAATTTATAAATAGGTTCCTCGTGGTACTTTGATATTTCTGCGTCAACGAAAAATTATGAGGGTGGTGACCCATAATCTTGAAAATTTCACACCATAACCCTAATGGATTCACAGCTCCTATATTCAAATATTATTACAAAGTAGGACATTCATCCTTATGATGACCCTTTGTTTTACATGTGAGACACCAGACTCCCTTGTGTTTTTATTTTCCTTTTGTAATTTCCTATAACTGAATAGTCATTATGTCCAACTGTGATTGTACTAGAGCCATCCCTGAATTATTTTCTCCTACTAGGAATGATTCCAATTTCATAGAAATTTCTAGAGCTTTCGACTATGATGGGATATTCTTCTATTTCAAAGGGTAGTGTATATGCAACAATAATCCTACAATAAACTACTCCCTATGTTGTTCATTTGGAATCTGGAATGTCAATCGATCCTTTAGTATATTAAATCTTTGAGCATAGTCCCACACTATTCATTCACTATCTGCTTGATTTCCTTCAAATCTGTAATGCAGTGCGACTGATACTTAGGCTTCAAGAATTATTTTAATAAGGCTTGTCTTGACTCTTACCTCTTCCACTGTTCTAGTTTGTCCCACAGATGTAGTATTTTGATACTTCATATACCCTAATATTGCATGATCATTTAAGTTCATCTCCAACTCTACAATCTTCACATCATCATCCTGGATGTTCTTCACAGTACATATTGTGTCACAAATGAGCAAATGTTGTTTTGGATATTCTAAATTGGCCCCTTAAAAGAGAGGCATCCTTAATGTGGGATATACCCTCGCCAACGTGTTATGTGTGATATTCCTTCTCATGATATTGTATGAAGTTGAGTTACTATATTACTTCCACTAGTCTGACTCCCTTGACTACTATCCTTACTTCCCTTACTAACTACAGTCACAAAATTTTCTTGAGATATCAGAGATGCACAAGGGGTCATGGGTTCGACGCACAATATGGGATGAGTGGGATCTTATTCTACTAGAATGAGATGACCTTATATGTGTGATGTGATATGTAATATTTCTCCAGTGTCTCTTTCTTAAAACTCACTATCTTTTCCCTCTCTCTCATCCATAGTCCTCTTCCTATTAGGTCTAAATCTCTTACCACTGTGCAATATTCCAATCTCTTATTTTGTTGCGCCTTCTTCCTCTCTCAAAATCATCAACCCATTCATTGCTTATTCATTCTTCCTTGTGACACTCAGACCATTCCATGGTCAGCCCTCAGTCCCCCTATGTGGGAAAAAGGCGCTCAACTTCTTAGGAAATTAGATTCCATCTTCACGACTCCCTTGTCACACAACAACATATTAATCTAAGTAGATATTGAATTCAAAAATATTTGGCATGGCCCCTTAAAGAATTCTCTTTCAACAACACTATATGATTGAGTACAATCTATACCAAATTCAATAACATAACCTCTCAACACATTATCCAACCAATAATCAAATTCATGTGATACCTTATTGCTTATAGTATTGACTTGTTGAATTAACTCAACGGTCCAATTTCTCGGAACCTTAGTATGATATCTTCTGATTTTCCCAAAAAATATCTGGATCCATTCTACTAACACATTCAAGAAATCAACAAATAAAATTTCAATCAAATTTGTAAAAAATACATTTGTAATCATTCTTCTGTGTTTATCCTCATATTCTTATTTTGATCTACTACAAACTCGATCTCCTTATTGTCAAACGATTTCCTGATCTCCTCCTTAGTTGGGCTCCACATCCCTCTCATTCCAAGATCCCACTACCGACAATGGAACCATTTGTTGGCACTCAGTGGGAAGAACCAAGGTTAAACATTAATCGACCAACAAATCCCAAGATACATGCCCTTTTAGAATCACCCACAAGTAGGTGAATTCTCACTCGAGGCACTTATGGGGATTGTAGGAACCACACTTTTGTAGTCATAGGGGCATATGAGGTTGTCATCCTTACTATTTACTTAACATTCATTCATGTACACTCTATGAAATATCATAACAACATAAAAACATATGACAAATCCATCTTACTTAACCATTCAACATGTGCTCGGAACCATCATATACATGTTCATATTAACCATTAAGCATCTACTACATGTAAAAAATAAACATAATAAACCATCACATCATGACAACAAACACATAAAAAAAAAAAAATTAACGTGGCTCACCCCAAACTGTGCTACGTCCATAATGACATGAATTTTATATTATTCATTCATGTTCATTTCTTGCAACAAGTGCACATTGTGCTCATACAATAATCTTCAGTTAAAACACAAATCTGTCCAAGCCATTATATGTTGCAGTGCACACATACCTCTCGATTGACATTCAACTCAACTCATACTCATCAACCAACAAAGCGCTACTCACCATCACTTAAAAACGATCCACCAAAAAGAAACATTTACCCCAAAAACCCATTTCATATTTATAGTATTACATTATAGCTTATCTCGTTACAAAGTGGAAAAAATGTCCAAAAACTCCTAACTAGCTATTTTATTTTGCATGATGACTCCTTAAAATACACTAATTATCTTCCACGTGCACAAACCCTTTCCTAACTTGTCACACGATTTCGAAAACTTACACAAAATGGCATGCTCCAACAGAGATAATGAAGCAAAGGTAAAAAAAAATGGAAAACGAAACCTAAAAAATGAAACCTAATTATCTAAGTGCATTTGGAGTATTTATGTAATCAATGCATTGGAGTTTTAAAAAAGCAATCATATTTATGGACACATTGGATTAGAAAAAATAAAATTGACAAAGAAAACATAGATGTGGAGATCACTCGAAGGAAGTTGGTACGACCAGCAGTTGGAAGGAAGAATTCCTTCAAACCTTCACAATGGAAAGTTCCCTCACAAAAAAAATTAAGATATCAAGAAAATAAAACATAGGTTCATTATTAGTAAGATCATGAACTATGTCTAGGAATTGATTAAATCCAAAAATGTATCTCTACATTGTTCATTTTTTAATTAACATGTTCATTTTTTAATTAACAGATGGAGTATTGTAGGACCTTGAAAATCCAAGTAAATGACTAAGCTAATTGAACAATGATGATTTGAGTATTTAAAAAAACCATGGTTTTTTTAAGAGACCGATTTGGATAGATTTTTGCAACCAAATTATTAGCCTATGATTGACTCACTAATTAATTCTAATTAATTAATAATTCAAAAATTAGTCATAGTTTCGTATAAACATAAAACAAAGAATCAAATCTAGAAAAAAAAACAACCATAGCAACAAACAATTTGGACACAACAAACTAGTTTCGGTTGTTTCAATACTACATTCCTACAAGTTTCCTTCTTCGAATTCATTCTCTTACATATATTAGATCTATAAATGGAAAAAATAACACTACATTTGAAGCAAAAGAGTCATAGAATTATTTGGCATGAAAGTGTTTGAGGAAAAACATTTATGGGATCTTGAATGAGGCCGAGAGTATGAATTTTAAGTTGGGAATTTATACAGTTTAGTCTAACTATAACCATGAAAAGTAATGTAGTTGCATAATGAATGTTTACCCATGATAGCACATGTCTTCTTTGAATTTTAAGTTGAAAATTTCTACAATTTAGTCTACCTATAGCCATGAAAAGTATTGTAGTTTCATAGTGATTGTTAGCCCATGTCATGTCTTATTTACAGGAACTCCATGTCAAATGTAGAAGAAGAATTTGTGGATTAAAGAGTTTAGTGTGAATTGGTACAATTTATATGCATTTAGGTTTGAAAAGGATTAAAACAAGTAGATTCTAGAAAAAAGAAAATATGTTTGTACCTCACATTTAAAAAGATAAGGTTTTAGAGAATTAACCATAATTATCATGGGATAATAAATTTAGTAATATTGAGCTTTTAAAGGAAAAAATAAAAACAAAAGAAATTGTTGTCAAGAAAAAAGAGGTGTATTTGAACCATTGTTTATTGATCTTAAGATGAGCCAAGTGTTGGTACTAATATACATTTTGATGACATAGTTTTAAACAACATTTTTTTTAACCAATAACGAATTTGTTCAAAGTATTTACTCTCTATATGTTGTCATTGTTTGATATATTTTTAAAAAATGTACAATTGCAATATATATTTTCGTTGTGATGTGGTCTCTTAGGTACTCAAACACATCGATATAGGTTTACTTATATGATTTCAATGATACACTAAATAGCATTCAAAATAAAATAAAAAATAGAGGAAACAAACCAAAACTACATATAATTCACTCTATCATAAATATAAAAGTGCATTCCAATCTAGGTGTAGAAGCTAGAAGTTAAGGAGATTGCACAATTTTTATAAATTTTTATTTGAAATGTTTAATGTTTCAAATTCAAGAGTAAGTAAATTTTAAGTATTTAAGTATATAGAAAACTCTAAAAATGCATAAAATTATGAAATTTTCACTATGAAAGTTTTTTTTTTTACAACTCCATGACATTAGCTATTTAGAAGAAATTAAGAATCCTTCTCATTGAACAACCCCATAACATCGATCATTCTAGTAAATCAAAATAAACACAATACCAATACCATGTAACATAAATACCATATAACATAAAACTGAAAGAAACTATCCTCTAGAGTTTGAATTCTCTTTCTTTTACTAAAGTATTTTGCACTAACTACTCATTACAAAACCTCAATCAACACCCTAGATATTAACTTAAATATGATTTATATTACAATATAATTATAATATTTACTTAAATATAATTTAAGTCATACTATAATTATAGTTAATTTTTAATATGATAAATTAACACTTTTGTTTTTTCAAAAACAATTTACATGTTTACAAATCATTATAAAACATTACAAATTATAAATTATTTCATAAACTATAACCTAAACATTATGTATATAAACCATTGTACATTCTAAGTTATTCCATAAACTATAACCTAAACATTATGTATATCTATAACCTGAACATTATGTATATCTATAACCTCAACATTATGTACATAAATCATTATAAAACAATGTACATTCTAAATTATTCCATAAGCTATAACCTAAACATTATGTATATCTACAACCTGAACATTATGTATTATATACATAATGGTAAAATTGTTTTGATATATTTCAATAATTAGAATACAAACAGTGTACATTCTAAATTATTCCATAAACTATAATCTAAACATTATGTATATCTATAATCTGAACATTATGTATTATATACATAATGGGGTATATGTCTTTCAAAGTAAGAATGGTTTATCTCCGTAATTTGTATAATACCTTATAATACCCTAATCTCCTATATAAGAGCAAGATATTTCCTATGCTCAATAGAATTGTTACTTAGTAAATCTTTATTTGATCCCTATGCACTTTACTTTATTTAACGATGCATTGCACTTATTTATTGATTCGTTTCCCAAATCCTAACATATAAATCCTGAACTACTCTATCTCCATGCATGAATTCTTATTCGTAGATGCACTGATCGAAATGACAAGAAATAATGCATACGAATAATGCTAGCATTATATACATAATGGTAAAATTGTTTTGATATATTTCAATAGTTAGAATACCAATTATTTTTTAATGTTAACATGTTATTTTGGTAAAAATTGTTTTGATTTATCTCAATATATTAGATTACCAATTTTTAAATGTATACATGTTATTAGTCTCTGTTGTAGGCATAGAGGAATTATAGCGATTGATAATTCGTTGACTTCATATTAGTTTGTCCTTTGATCAGAAATATTTTTGTATTATCTATTATTGGAACCAGGGAATTGAAAACATCGATTTTTATATAATAAAAAGTATCATATTTGTCATGATCTGATTGGACAACAGAATGGAGGTCTTATTGTTGGCTTCACTATTCCCAATGTTATATATCTTGGCATATCCAAAGTATTTGATTGTATATAGTATTTTTGAATCATATATTTTCTTATGCATTGGTCAAAGGTGGATTAATGCTAGCATTAGTTTGAATGTTTGGTTTAGCATTTTCTGCTAGCTAAATTTATGGCAATGTTTGATATGCTAGCATATCCAAAGTTTTTCTTTCGAATACATTCTCTGCTATTCGAAATATTGTTACATAAATTATAATAAAAATTTTGGGATATGTCAGAGACCTGCCACATTGCATTTTTTTCTTAAATGTTAATAGAGTATTTCTAGCAGACTTAAATGTTTACCTAACAGGCTTGGCAATGTTGAATGTTTACTTAGCAGGCTTGTTACAATACATTTTCTTACGTTTTTTTTATTTATATGCTTCAGCGACATTGTCGGTTCACTGGTTCATACTTGTTTTTTGCATCTCCACTGATTTCTTAATTGCTTGTTGTTGTTGTTCGTGTTGTTGCATTTTGGACATTTGGGGTTCTGCAACCGCGATTGGCACTACGTCATTCCTGGTGGACTGGTTGTTGCTTTCTTGTTTTTTCGTTGTGTGATGTTTATTGTTGTTTGATTCGACTTTGTAAGGTTCAGGTCCTGCGCCTGCAGTTGGGCCTTTTGGTGCTTCTTAAATGGGTTGTTATTTGTTGCTTGTTCTTTTTTTCCTAGGGTTTGCAATGTTGGGATGTTGCATCCACAGTTGGATCTATTGTTACGTTCTTTTGCAGTGGAATCTCCATAAAATACTATTAAGATAAAATAACATACAAAAAGAATTACAGTCAATGTAAATTGCATCTCTTATGCGTTGAACTAGATTTTGTCAACCTTAAACTATATTTCATAGTTGGCGATGTTTTTTCCATGGTTTATGTCTTACTATGTTTTCATAGTTATGAGAGTAAGTTTTTTTGTGTGAGAAATATAGTTGTTCTCTCCCTTTTTTTCCCTCTTGTAAATTGCATTTTTGGTTCTATAGTTTCTCACGTTATTGTGGTCATTCCGACTAACCACTGTTTGGTTGCATACTTAACTAGTTTTATGGAAGCGGCTTCACAGATAGTTGTTATCGAACTATGGCATCTTATGTTCGGTGTATACATCTTGCACCCAGAACTTTCGTGCTCTACAATTCGACCCCGCACTCCTCGAAGTCGCAATTGTGCCTTTTCCTGTGATGAGTTTGTCTATCCTACCTACCTTTCAATACTTAGTCAAGTTTTAAAAGTTTGGTGGGTCGACGTGTTTCCTGGTTCAGAAAATTTAAAAACATTTGTCACTCTCGTCCATCCCCACTACCTTACGCCCTTCCCAATAGACATTAATTATTCTTTGAAAAGTCACAACCGACCAGATAGGTTCGAAAATGATTGGCTTTAATAAGAAGAAATATCGAGGAAATCTCCCATTAAAATGAATAGACAGGCGAATATTATGGGATCTGGTAATTTGTCTTTCCTGCATTTTGAATTTGCAAAAAAAAATATAAAAAACAAATTGTCTCTTTTGGTTTTCTTAAAGACTTTGGCATACTGCATGAACATGTCACCCACAAAGGCCTTGACGTCATGTCCGTCTTTAATATTGTGCATATTTTAGATGTCAGATTTGAGAATCTGATCGAATATGGGAATGTTAATATGTGCTATTAGTCAGTATTCAGCATACATATTCGAAAATATTGGCATTAATAAGAGAAAATATCGAGAACATCTTTCATTAAAACGCATTAACACAAAATCTATGGAAGGTCATCCAGCGTTACTTTTAAATACTTATTTCCATTTCTCTTTATCATCAAAGAATTGCGCTTTAGCGTGCCTTCGTTCTAATGTTCTTGGTCATGAACATGTAAGACAACTTAGATAAATGATTGAGGCCCATATGAAAGGAGACTGATTTTATGTGACGTGAGCATTCCATATGTAACCACTTTTTGGATCGTAGGTTCTCAGGCTGGTGGGCTCAAAATTGGGCCTCTATTGTTCCATGCCCTGCAAATAGCACCAAGAATTCTGCGATATACAAATTTACAAGCAGACCTGTGGGCTGGTTGGATGAACATTGCACTTCTATTGTTCTGGGTCATCTGAACAATGCTCGCAGTTCTGCTATATACAAATTAGCAGATGGACTCTAGGGTTGGCGGGGTCAAGATTGCCATTGTTTAAAGATGGAAATCTCTATCAACTATCTAACAGTATCTAAAAGAATTATTTTCAATACTAAATTAGCTCTTACTAGTGACAATTGGACACACTGGTATGAAACAATTCACATCACACCCTCCACAATATACAAATTGACTACCAGATTCTTACATCGTCCTCTATTCCGTGTTGTAGATTATGCATTCAAATGTTCTGAGTGATACAATTTGAACATTGGGGCCTCACGTCTTTTGGAGAGACTTTGTCTTCTTCCCATGTATTATTTCTTTCTAGTTTTATACTTAGTCTCCTTTCTATGATCGCGGGTTCCAACGTTGGCATGTTGACATATATTCATCTCCATCTATATCCTCACATCACGAATCTGGCTGACCATTGTTCCTTTTCATACTTAGTCAATTTTATGCCTGTGGTTTTCGGGTTGGCACTTTTGAACTTTGTTGCTTCTTGTCCAATGATATACATTTTCCACTCAAAATTTTTGTGATCTACAATTCCACTGTGGACTCCTTTGTCCTTTTTCCTTTTCTTCTTCTCGTGTATTATGGGACTATAGAGTATGGACATGAGATTTTATAGAGGACTCTGCATTCCATACGTAGCCACTTTTTGGATCGTGGGTTCTCGGGTGGGCGGGCTCAAAATTAGACCTCAATTGTTCTGTTCCCTACAAATAGCACCCATAATTCTGTGATATACAAATTGACAAGTGGACCTGCGGGCTAGCTGGCTCAACATTCCACTTATTTTCAATACTAAATTAGCTCTTACTAGTGACAACTAGACACACTGGTACAAAACAATTAGCATCACACCCTCCACAATATAGAAATTGACTACAAGATTCTGACATCATCTGCTCTTCCGTGTCAAATATTATGCATTCAAATGTTTTTATTGATACAATTTGAACGTTGGGGCCTCGCGTCTTCTAGAGAAACCTTTTCAGCATGTTTTGGATCCTCTTGTTGTCAGGTTCATGAAATGTCCAATTCTTGGATACTATTTTGGGTTGGCCTTTTGAATTCTGATGGTTCTTGTTTTGTAATATACATCTTGCACTCGAAATTTCCGTTCTCTACAATTCCACTGTGCACTCATCCCTTTTTCCCTTTTCTTCTTCCCATGTGTTATCGCCTTCTCGATATATACTTAGCCTCCTTTCTATGATCGTGGGTACCAGTGTTGTCGGGCTGACATTTCTTCATTTCCATTTATATCCTCACATGATGAATCTGATCGAAGGACATTGCTTTCCATACATAGCCAATTTTATGGTCGCGCTTGCCAGGTTGGTGCTTTCGAACTCAACTGCTTCTTGTTCCATGATATACATATTGAACTCAAAAATTTTGTCATCTACAATTCCACCATGGATTACTTGAACTCTCAAGCTTCATTCTACCATGGATCAGAAATGTTTCATAGTATCTGTCACTGCCTTCCATCCCCACTAACTTCCTGTCGTTCCTAATATGCATTGTTTGTGCTCTTTCCAGTGAGAAATGAACACAATGGTACGAAACAGTTGGCATCCGACCCTCTACAATATAAAAATTGACTACCGGGTTCACATCCTGTACTCACAATTTCTGTGATCTACAATTCCACTGCGGACTCCTTAGTCCTTTTTCCCTTTTCTCCTTCCCCTGTATTATGGATTTCTGGTTATATAATTAGTCTCCATTCTATGATTTGTGGGTACTAGCATTGGCGGGCTGGAATATCTTTATTTCCATCTATATAATCACATTAAGAATCCGACCAACCGTTGTTGCTTTACATACTTAGCCAATTATATGGCCGCGGTTGCCAGGTTGGCGGTTTCGAACTATATTGTTTCTTGTTCCGTGATGTACACATTGCACTAAAAAATTTCATGATCTACAATTCCATCGCATCTCCTTGAACTCACAAGCTTCACGCTACCATGATTCAAAAATGTTTCAAAGTATCTGTTGTTGTCTTCCATCCCCACTAACTTCTTGTCCTTTATAATATACATTGGTTATGCTCTTACTAGTGACTCTTACTAGTGACAATTGCACACACTGATACAAAACAGTTCGCATACGCCCCTCCGCAATATACAAATTGACTACTGGGTTCTAACATCATCCCCTCTTCCATGTTACAAATTATGCATTCAAATGTTTTGAACGATACAATTTGACCATCGGGACCTCACGTCTTCTGGGGAGACCTTGTCAGCCTATTTTGGATCCTCGTGTTGACAGCTTCATGAAGTCTCCAATTCTTAGTCACTGTTTCAGGTTGGCGCATTCAAACTCTCATGCTTCTTGTTCCATGATATACATATTGCACTCAAAATTTATGTGATTTACAATTCCACCACAGACTCCTTAAGTCCTTTTTCCCTTTTCTTCTTCCCATATATTATCGCTTTGTGGTTATATACTTATTCTATTTTCTATGATGGTGGGTTCCAGTGTTGGCAGGATGACATATCTTCATCTCCATCTATATCCTCACATGACGAATCCGATCGACCATTGTTCCTTTCCATACTTAGCCAATTTTATGGCCACACTTGCCGAGTTGGGACTTTCAAACTTTGCTTCTTCTTGTTCCATGATATACATATTGCACTCAAAATTTCCATGATTTACAATTCCACCGCGGACTCCTTAGTCCTTTTTCCCTTTTCTTCTTCCCATGTATTATTGCTTTGTGGTTATATACTTAGTCTCTTTTCTATGATCACGGGTTCCAGCGTTGGCGGGCTAACATATATTCATCTCCATCTATATCCTCACATGACGAATCCGACCAACCATTGCTCCTTTCCATACTTAGCCAACTTTATGGCCATGGTCGCCGCATTGACACTTTCCAACTCTGCTGCTTCTTGTTTCGTGCTATACATCGTTCACTCAAAACTTTCATCATCTAGAATTCCACCGTGGACTCCTCAAACTCACAAGCTTCACTCTACCATGTCTCACAAATGTTTCAAAGTATTTGTCGTTGCCTTCCATCCCCACTAAATTTATGTCCTTCCTGATATACATTAGTTATGCTCTTACTAGTGATATACAAATTTCTCTCTGGATTGCCCTACCATACCCTCTTTGGTGTTACACGTATTGCACTCAAAAACTTCCGAGACATACAATTTGACCCTCGCGCCCTCACCTCCAATGGTTTTATTTTGTAACCCTATTTTGAAGATGCTTTTTCTCGTACCTGCGACCTCCATACTTTCTTAGTATGCAATTATAAACCTTTCATGGTAACAACTGACTATGCAGGAACCGTCAACATTGTCATTAATGAGAAAAATGCTCGAGGAGATCTCCCATTATTATGCATTAAACCAAGATCCATGGAGAGTTATTTTGTCCCTTTCGATTGTTCATATCGAACACATGTCATCGTGTTGGCCCACTTAAGAAATATACAATGCTTAATCGCTCATTTAAGTATCTACCATGTTCACATTTCTATGTATGCAATTACTAGGGTTTAATGATAACAACACATCATGCAATATCCATCCAAATTGTCATTAATGAATGAAAGTCTTGAGGAGATATCCCATTCACATGCATTGGACCAATATTTGCACACGGTTATATTATCCCTTCCAACTTTTCATTTCATTCATCGTCTGGAGAAAAAAAACGTTCTTGTAGAATTATGTCAGCAAGTCGACAACATTTTTGTGGAGATACAGTAAATATATTTAGACATCAGGACCAAAAATTCCAATGGTCCAGGGAATACTTTTACTATTCATCCCATTCTGCCCAGAACGAAGTGATTTGGACCTCTGGAATCGCTCGTGCAGGCTACGTCCCTGAGGTTTTTTATTGTAAGGCGGTGGTCTCTTGGTGGGCTGAAAAATATATTTCAAGACAAAGAATTATTCCACTACATGACCATTCTCCTATTTCTTTGTCTCCTAAGGTCTTCCCCAAGATGTTAAAATTATCGAAGCCAACAATGACGTTCAGAGGAAAAGACTGAAAGCAGTTCCTAGAAAGACATGATAACGGGTTGAACATCTTGGCCGAGTTCCTCGAAGACTCGACAACAGTTCCTGAAGATATCACAAAGTTGCAGGTAAGTTCCTTTAGAAATCCATTCTGAGAAATTACTTGGTTGTTTACAAGAATAACGGGACAGGCATACACGACAAGCATTTCCCATATAATTATTTATATTTTGTAATTCAAAGTCAAGGAACAATTCATTTTTTATTGGGGGAAGCTAATTTCCATTGATATTTGTTCCCAGTTGTCATGATTCAAGGAATCGAATAAATTTTATATGTCATCCTACTTGATTTTCACAATAGTGCATTGTTGTCTGTTTCCAAAACTTTCTCTTTCCAATAAAATAAACTGTGGATTTGACCCAGTAACATTCTGGTACCAGGCCCTATGGAGTCAGAAGGCCTCCCATTGTTATTATGAATTTTTTAATGTCTTTGTCTCAGTTTTCAAATATTTGTTGTTAGGGAAGGATGCTCCCCGGATGTTTGGCCAGGAAACCAAGTTGTTTAACAAGAAGGGAACACTTGAAAAAAAGGAAAATCACAATGTACTCATGGTATTTGGCTCTAAGGAAAATCCTTCTTTCCTTCTATGCCACATCACGGATAAGATGTTTGTTGAAAAAATAGCAAGGCAATACAACCACTGGTTGCATTTTTTCCATGACAAGAAAAAAAAACAATTCATTCCTCTGCCCTGGAAAGTCGGAGACTTCGTGTGTAGAATCGTCAACAAGATTGACGAATTTTTCGGCCATTTCAAGAAATTGATCCTAACGTATGTTGAAAGGATAAAAGGGTTCAACCCTAATGAGATTTTTCGAGAACATTTACTGACAGTTGGCTTTAACAACTCTTTTATCCATAGACACCTGACCGAAGATAGGGACAGTGACGACAATAATGCTTCTTCTGGCGATTGAGACACAGAGACATTGCAAAGCGTGATTGAATTGTATAGAAAATAGGGAAACATATCCAGTCAGAAGAGTGTCCAGTCCCCCGCCAGCACTCCCAAGAGAACGACATCACGGAGCATCGCTTCAACGACCCACCCCATTAAGAAAGAAACCCAAAAATCCTTGAATGAAGGAGGAGATAAGAACCCTCCTCGCATAAAAATTGATAGTTCTCACAAAATTCCATTGACGAAGAAGAGAAAAAACAATGCAGGGTAGGCAGACGAACTCAAAATTGAAAGTGAACAGATGGAACTTGAAATTGAAACTGAGCACATGCACAAAATTTGGTCGTCCGCAATGGAAATAGCTGAGACCAAATTTTTTTACGAAGATGAATCCTTCGTATTCTAGAGCGTTGTTTTTTACAGCCAATCTAAAAGTATGGACATTGAAAAGAGAGATGTAACAAACAGGAAAGGCAAATCTCGCACAAATATTAACTTTAGGAAAATTCGGTTGTCCCAAATCTCCCTATTTCACCAAGTAACCAGTGATATTCTTCATGATTCCAATGGAGGAATTGAAGCGGAAAATGCCAGAGTGAAAGAACACCTCAACGAATTTGAGCAAGCTTTCATTGCAACCCCGAAATTTTCCAGTCCTTTAGCAAGAAACATGCTTGCTACCACTACAACCAAGATGAAAGTATCATCTACCCTCCTTGCATGATCTAGAGCCCTTGTAGACAATAACATCAACAAAAGAATGCAACTAGTTACTGAAGCCTGGGAAACATCGCAAAATTTAGTTTCCTTCGGAAAGAAGGCAAATAATTTGCTTGAACATTTGGAGGCAAATTTAAAAAATGATCAGCATTTATGTGAAGAGGTGCTGACCCATTTTGCTAACCATGTCGTCAACACATCGGAACTGAAAAGAACAAAAGAGAAACTCCCCTCCCCAAAGAAGACCAAAACGTAAAATCATGCTGGCAAAAGAAAGCTAAGAACCTAGAGCTCATTGTCGAATCATGTAAACAAGCCATATCATAAAAAGAAGATTTATTCACAAGCCTGATCCAAATAGACTTAGCCAGAAGTACCAACGAGGTTCAAGACCCAAACTTAATTCTCAAATCCTTGTTAATCACTAAATAAACCTTCTATGAGCGACTTGATATTTTAAAGGGGTTGTCTTTCGAAAAGTTTTATAGCATAGTTGAACATCGTGTAGATGAGCTCAAGCGCTAGTTATTGGAATATGCGGAACACAATGAAGAAATTGAATAGAGTCTGCATAGTATTTCAATGGATCTAAGGAAATTAGAAAATGACCTTTACGACATAGAAATCTAGGATGAAATCAACATGGCCCCCATGAGAAGCTACATCGAAGAATGGTTCCAACAAAGAATGGAAAACCTCGTCCAAGAAGTGAAACAACTAGTCAACATGACTCCACTGACCATCAATGACAGCAAAAAAAACACATAGGCTTCATAGTACGTCTATACTGGCATCTTGTTTTCTTTATCAATCCATTTTAAGTCTATACTATCATCTTGTTTTCTTTATCAATCCAATTATTACCTCTTTAAATAGAAAATTGTAACCAAAGACTCATAACTTCCAATTTCTTCTTTTTCAGGTCTTCCTCTCTACCGTCACACACTTCTTCTTTCAACATTCTTAATTCTTGTACTTATTTCTTTTTATGGTCCGCGGGAGCCCCAATCCCAATCTATATGACAAACACATTTAAATTTCCAGAAATATGTAACAGACATTATTAATTTTTGATAAATTTCAAAGAAAATTGATTCTGAATTCCTTTATTGTATGTTAAATTTTGGGTGTCCAGGAATCTTTGTTGTTTGTTCCAAAGAAAACTAATTTGGGAATGCTACATTTTTTGTGTCCTATTCTATGCTAATTTTTTTTTTCTGGGAACCTCTGTTGATATAACAAATGTTAATACTTTTAAATAAAACTAATTCAGTAATGCCTTTGGTGTACGACGTTGTTACTATTCTATTGTTCTAAAGAAAACTAATTTGGAAATGCTAATGTTTTTGTGTTTTTGTCCACGAACCTATGTAACATATGTTATTACTATTCTATTGTATGCTACAATTTTTTTGTCCAAGAACCTTTTAAATGTTCTTGTAACAAACGTTCTTACTAGGAACCTTATTATTATTGTACACTAATTTTTTTTAGGCTCCTTTTAAATCTTTCCTGTACTATTAAACTTAGATACTAGGAACCTTTGTTGATGTACTAGACATTAATACTTTTTGATCAATTTCAATTTAAACTAATTTGGGAATACTAAATTTTGCATGGATACCACATGTACTTCAACTTGCTACCCACGTGTCTGTACTCGGTCGCATTTTTCTCATTCCAACCTGAAAGCAACTGTGCTAACATGCAACACTTGTTTTAATTGTGGTAAATGGAATGCGTAACATAAAACACATGAAGACATACATTTAGTGTATAATAGAGGATAAACTTTAAAAACCAGAAAAAGAACAATAAATAAAAACCAACTACTATAATACTATAAAAGTAAACCACGTTTAATATGTGTATCACTAATCACAAAACGGATTTCAAATTCGTTGTGTGATTGACAAATATTATAACTTGAGTACTTTTATAATTAGAAATTGAGACATTTAATTTAATTTAATATAAAGACACGTTTGGGTTAGCTTTTATATTTGAAATTATATTATATCTTTTAAGAAGTTTGATGAATGTACGAGGAGAATTTTGTTGAAATCTTTTGGAGCAAAATGTACAATACACATTGAATAAAAACCAACTACTATAATAATATAAAAGTAAACCACGTTTAATATGTGTATCACTAATCACAAAACGGATTTCAAATTCGTTGTGTGATTGACAAATATTATAACTTGAGTACTTTTATAATTAGAAATTGAGACATTTAATTTAATTTAATATAAAGACACGTTTGGGTTAGCTTTTATATTTGAAATTATATTATATCTTTTAAGAAGTTTGATGAATGTATGAGGAGAATTTTGTTGAAATCTTTTGGAGCAAAATGTACAATACACATTGAGAATGAAATTATGGAAAAATTTACAAATAGTAAACTTTGTATCAAACTTAGTATCTTAAGAGTTTTCCTTGGTGTTATAAACAAAATCTATTTATTGAGATAAATTATACTTATTTGATGATCAAGTCGGTTACAACTTCTCTCGTAGTTTGGAACAAGGTAAAGATTACCCACACCTCATAAGGTCCTGTTTTTAAGATGATAAAAAGAGGAAGAATGAGAGGTGAGGGACTTGCATGCAAGCCCTCTTAGGACCACCCCACTTGAGTATTGTACTCCCTTTGCTCCCTCGAGAGCCAAAAAGACTAGGGAATGGTATTTATAGATAGTGGATGTGAAAAAAAGTTTTTAATTGGATTAGCAAACTAATAAAATGAAAAAAATAAAAAAAATCTCTCTTATAACTTTAGAAAGGTGATTTAAACTAACTCCGAGGGTGAATTAGAGTCTAAAACAACCAACCGATGAATAGTTTGTGCAAAAATATTAGAATAAAAATGTCAAAATAGCTTAAAAACTTACAACCATGTCATTTGATAGGACTGGAAAATACAAACAACCCTCACTGATGAGAGCAAACAACAAATTGTGTGTGCCTCAAAATGCTTGAAAACAAGCCCGAAGTTGCGCAAAAGATGCGTTGAGTGGGAAATTTGATGTCTGAAAATTCAATTCCAACCTTCCCACCCTTTAGTAGGCTGCTACAATCATGAAAAAATGTACGGTCATGAAAAAATGTAAAAAAAAATTGAAAAAATGTAAAGAAAAAAGTTGGAAATTACCTAGAAGATAAATTCCTTAAATTCTATTGATTCCCCCCAAAAAAAAATGGAAATTAACTAGAAGATAAATTTCTTAAATTCTAGTGATTCCTGGGTTGATTCTTGGGTCAATTAGGTGCACGGAAATAAAGTTTTGTTGTAAATTAAGGACAGCCCTTTTTTGTGTTGAATAAGTCATGTCCACTTGCATTAAATGACTTTGTGAAGTCCCATCAATGAAACTAACACCTAAGAGCGGAAAGTGATTTGACCATAGTGGGGCTACTTGAAAAATTTTGGCCCACACTTTCTCTTTGTATTAAATGAATTTATGGTTTTAAAAGTAGAGGAGTTTAGGGCATGTGATTATAAGATACATGTTTTTGAAGGTACTTTTTTGCATTTGGAGATTGAAAGTTCAAACCACCTTACAATTGGATGATCCCAATATGAAGAAGCAAATTGGTATTGTCATTGAGAAACTACGGATCATCAAAGTATAGAAAAGCATGTCAAAAATCTATGAACTAAGATGTGTCATTTAGTTTAACCAGAAGTACATGAAAAAAAGACATCCATCATTTGGGACTCATTATTTAATGTTTTAGAAGAATAATTCAAAGAAAGAGGTTTTGTTAATACACCAATGTCTTTTTTTTCTTATTTTTGATATAAATTTTATTTTTTAACGTGTTGTATAGCGAGAATAAAAAATCTCCTCCCAGCTTCAATTGAATGGCCAAAAATACAATCAATCTCTTGGGAAACATCAAATGGAATACTAGGTAGAAAAGAAAAGGGAAATCTAATTTCATTTAAATCAATATAATTGTTAGTGATTCCTTAACGGTTCCCTGCATGCATTGACCTGCCTGCAGATGCAACGGTCGCACGATTCACGTTGGTATGACCAAACACCCCGTAGTTGAAGGATCAAGATGAGTTCGGAAAGGGGGGGGAACCCCCCTCGTATAGTAGCGTAGCATCCAACGATAGAGCTGGAACAAGAGCCAAATGACCCACCTTTGAGTCGTTGTCGCATCTGAGAGAACAACTCTTCTCCCAAGAGAAGGGACTCAACAAAGCAATCGATGTGGAACCAAGTACGTCTCATCCAAAGGAATCTCAAGGATGGGAACCAGGAAAATGCATTTCCCAATCAGAAAAACCTCCAAGATATCTCATAAGCTCAACGTGGGTAGGAGAACACACTCTATTTATGAGAGAGCACACTATAATAGGCAAGTTCCCGGGGCTTTGGCCTTCAGAATGAGATCTACTGTGATGGACCAAACACTGGTGGAACCCTAAGGGAGACTATGAAGTTCATCTTAGCTCAAAAGGGTTCTTCACGATTATCCACTACAACCTGGAAGACAAGGAAATAATATTTGACAACAGGCCATACTTCTACAACTTGTCAAGGTTATTCCTTCGGTTATGGACAGACTGTTTCACCCCAGAAAAGGAAGATTTCAAAATGGCCCCAGTATGGAACATGCTCTATTCCTTTCCATAGGCGTTCTGGCTAGAGGAAATACTAATGGGTATATGAAATATTGTGGGACGATATGGAAAATCTTTGGAAGCCTCAAAACAAAGACAATACACCTCCTATGCTAGTATCTATGTCTACATGGACATCTCTAAAGCTCTACCAGGCTCAGTAACCCTGGAGTATCAGGATGAAGACTGGAACCAAATAATAGACTATGAGCATATTTCTTTGTTGAACAAGATAAGTCAACTGAGAGGGGGGTGCGGGGGGCGGGTGAATTAGTTGCATAACATTTCTTTCATTTTATAAGAAGATTACTTATTAATCAATAAATCATGTCTTTAACATTTAACTTGCAGTAATACATTTAACCAGTAGATATACAATCACATAAATGAAACAGTGACACAGTGATTTTTCATGAGGAAACCCAAAAGGGAAAAACCTCTTCTTCTTATGAATGAAAGGAAAGCTCCAACTCCTCTTTACATTCTTATTTTATCTGAGCTACAACCCAGATGAGGCTGCTACCTCTATTT
>SNQJ01S0003477.1:83299-154978 GCA_010110895.2 Picea sitchensis
AGTCTCCCCTTGCTCCTCCCTACCACCCTGAAATCATTCTCTGTCAGTAAGAACCTGCAAACCAACTTTTTATCTTCTCTGTCAAATATTAAGCATTCAAATCCTCTCTGCACAATTCATTCTTGACCAGACCACTTAGATTTATCAATCTGTGTATGTGTCTTCCCTCCTCTGTCTTTTCTTTTCCTCAAATTTTACAGAGCCATATATCTCCCATAATCCCCCTCATTTCTTTTCTTGCAAAATTCACTTTATATATCTTCCTGTATCATCAACGCGTACAATCGAACCCTCCGGCTTAAAATATTTAGTTAGAATAAATGAATAACTACCTTACAGTGATCATTATTGGTCAAGGCCTCAAGAAGAACAATAGCCACACGATCAGTTTAAATATTTAACCAACACTGTTTGATGATCATACATTTGTTTTGTCTCAGCATAGAATAACCCTCGAGCGCTTCGGCAAGACACTTTTGCTTAAACCATATTCCCATTGGCTATGACCACAGGCTTAACTAAAATGTGTTTTGCATTTCGGCATTTCAACGTTTTTTCTTTTTGGGTTTTCGAGACTCACAATAGTCCCTTTCGGCATTTCATCTTTAAGTGTTTCGGCATTTCGGGGTTTTCTACTTCAAAGGTTAAAGTTCCTTTGATCTTTGATTTCCCGGTCTGTAAAACTCCAAAATGGAGTCTTTGTTGATGTGCATGTTTCGCGATTTCAGCGTTTTGCATTTCGCAACTTTGGGACCCATGTGATGAAGAGTCTCGACTCTTGACTCCTCCAACTCCCAGTATCTGAAACTTCGAAACGTCATGGTTTCTCATTTGACGATTTCATCATTCTTTTCGTGAGTTTCCTTGACACCTCCAACTCCCGATATCCTGTGGTGTGTGTACCTTTCGGTATTTCGACATTCAACATTTCGGCACTTCGACATTCCATGTTTCGACAGCATTTTGGATTTTCGCATTTTGGCATTTCGTGAGTTGGAATGCTATCTCATTTCCTTCCTTTGACTTCTAATTTCCCGATATCCACTTTTCTCCGATCGACGGTCCCACGGCCTTTCGTGATCAGACGGTCCTGATCTCATTGGGACTTTGCACTCCAATCGATGGCGCACAACCTTTCATGATTAGACGGTCCTGACCCCATCGGGACTTTGCATTTCTGATCTTGTGTATCACGATGTCAAAGGTTGGAGCTCCTCCTTTCTTTGATTCTCGAATTCCAAAGGAATTCTCAACAAACCACCATGCAGCTTCAAGTTTGACATTAATGACAAAACATGTGCAACAACCTGTGCAAACTGACCAACAAACTCCCCCTTTGGAATTGATGGCAAACTTTAAATCTTTTCTCCCCCGTTTGACATCTATGGAAAAGGAATCAGCCATACTCCCCCTGAGAAAAATAAAAAATCACTTGCAAAGGTGTATCATTTCAACAACAACTCCCCCTATCAATAATAGTCAATAAGCCTATGCAGTCTAATTTTATAATGAAGTCCATGCAATCTTTGAAAATGAAATGAAATTATAGAGGGTAAACCCCCAACTGATCCCTGAGACTTTCAAATTGCATTTTAGATAAAGGTTTAGTAAATACATCTGTTATCTGATCCTTTGTGCCAACATATTCCACTTTAATAACTTTAGACATAACCTTCTCTCTTAGAAAATGAAATTTAATAGGAATGTGCTTTGTTTTGGAATCCATAACAGGATTTTTAGAAATACTAATTGCACTGGTATTATCACAGAAGATAGGTATAGGTTCATTATAATGAATATGTATATCTTCGAACCTCAGTTTCATCCATAGAACCTGAGTGCAACAAGTTGCAGCTGCAATGTATTCTTCTTCAGCAGTAGATAGAGACATTGTCGATTGTTTTTTACTTGACCAACTTACAAGACATCCTCCAAGAAAAAATGTTGCTCCACTAGTACTCTTCCTGTCATCAACACAACTTGCCCAATCAGCATCAGTGAAAGCATATAAATCAAGTTGATTACCTGTAGGATACCACAAACCATACTCTATTGTCCCCTTAATATATCTGAAAATTCTTTTGACTGCAAGTAGATGAGAAGTTTTTGGTGAAGCCTGAAACCTGCCAACTTGACAAACTGCATGCATAATATCAGGTCTTGTAGTTGTAGCATAAAGACGACTACCAATCATAGATTTGTATACTGTCTGATCAACATCTTTAGTATCATCAAACTTACTTAATTTACAGCCAGTAACCATGGGAGTGCCAACTGGTTTAGACTCTTCCATATGAAATTTCTTAAGCATTTCATTGATATAATTGGTTTGAGAAATGGAAATACCTTTATCAGATTGAGTAATTTGCAAGCCTAAGAAAAAATTCATTTCTCCTAGCATGGACATCTCAAACTCTTTCTGCATACTTTCAGTAAACTGTTTACTGAGCCTATTATCATCACTACCAAAAATGATATCATATACATATATCTCAACAATGATCAGGCTATCATTTTCTTCTTTAATATATAGATTACTATCAGTGTTACCTTTCCTGAATCCTTGTTGCCTCAAGTGTAACACACCCACTACAGCATAATGAATTTTTCGTCTTTCTCTTTGAGGGACAGAATCCCCGAGACTTCTATGGGGCCTAGCGCAGACCATCCCTTCCCTTATCCTCCTCCAAGCGACCACAACCTGGCCTTAGCGCAAGCGCCTTTCGCAGCTTGCGAGTTGGGAGTCAAGGCTATCGACTCCTCTTTCTCCAAATGCCGATACCCGAGATGCATTATGGGTATGGCTCCTTCCTCACTAGTGCCTGCTACATGTAATCGTAGGCTAGGCCAAACACTAGCGCCACTCGCAACTTCGCTAGTTGAGGTGTTGAGCCCTCATGTTCCTCCTTTGTGAAATCCCGAGACGCAAGAGGTCAACGTTACGTTGGCTCTGCCAAAGCGATGCACACACGCTACTTGTCTCCTCCACTATACTCTGCTCACAAGCTATGCCATTGCCGCTCATCGCACGTGACCTCGGCTCTCGGTGTTTCATGGCCTTAACGATCAGGGTGCAACTTCTTCATCCTAGGAAACCTCGAACCACGATAATTCAAAAATGGGTCACCCGCTTCCTAAGCTAAATACTAGCGCTACTCGCATCTCGCGACTTCGCGAGTTGGAGTGTTGAGCCCTCGTGCTCCTCCTTCGCGAATTCCTGAGATACGATAAGTCAACAATGGGTTGACTCTTTCCCACGCGACATGTGTCCATCACCTGTCAACCATGCGGTCCCCACCTAACGGAGGTGCCATATGTTCGCATGAGCCCTCAATGCTCGACACTTCACAACTTCTATAGTCGAAAAGAAACTCTCTCAATTTCTGAACCCCCGATAGGCGATAACCAGGAAAGTTATGATCCCATGGTTCTCCCGTGGCCTGGATCCAACGGTCATGATCACGTCGTGATCTTGTGAATCGTGAGTTCATGGGGTCCTACGCTTGACCACTCCAATTCACGAGTCAGCGAAATGCTACTCTCCTACCTATACTTAGGCTAAGATTGACGGTCAATAGGGCTCCATCAGATCCTTAGATCTACGGTCCTGATTCCTTTGCTACTTGTGAAGGATGAAAGGGGTCGAGGCATTAACACCTACGTTCCTTCCTCCAATCTAACGGTGATGACAGACCTCAGATCCCCCGAAAGGATATCGTCTGTTCATCTAACAAATGAAAGGGTACTCTCCTTTGGTATTTGAAACTCGCTATCCTTCCTGAGCTTCGTCAGCTATGAAAGGCTTGAGAGCTTTGTGCTCTATCTCCTGGACTTTACTCTTAGAAGAGTCTTTAGAACAACTATTCATCAAGGGGTTCTAGGGTTCTATTTGATCGCAGAGGGCCTGTGCATATCGGCACTGCCTCTCATGAGCTTAACAAACTTCGTCCTCCAAGGGACTCAGAACGACTAGGTGAGTACACCATCATACATGCAGCTACACCAAAGGTCGACGAGCTCACAGTTCGTGGCTCTAGCTTAAGACGCTACAAAACTCCAGAATTTATGAGAACAAGTCATGTCCGACCCATATAATTCCTCACTTTCCTAATTATACAACCAAGAAGAAATAGAAGGGATACAGTTTATCCATTAAGCATTCATTCACATTCCTGAAAGCATGCACAGTATAACCAATTCATACACAATCACAACTAAGCTACACAGGGTAGGAAATCACTTATCTATTACAGGCGACCGCCAACCAACTGACTGTGGGTGTTCATCCTTCCACCCGACCATAGGCTCAGAGGCATTCATTCTTATCACTCTATCCACCCCTGTGCCAAGCCATGATATCACCAGGGAATTCTCACAGTTCTCGAGGGTTCTCTCTCTGTTTCAGCTTCTATTCGAGTCCTGTTTTCTGCAACTCGGAGATTTCTCACTCGGTTGTGGCCTCGACGAGGTTTCTCAGATGCTCTTTGGCATCAATCTCACATCCTTATGTTTGTGATTTGTTGGAGAGCTTCGCGCCTCTCCCTTGTGAGCTTCCACCCTCGTCTGGTGCCTCCTTTTCCCATGTGTGTGTCCCTCTTACTTGGGAAGGTTTTTGCCAACCTGTCTGGTTCCTTCTGTCAGAAGGAAGCTCAGGTCTGCAAGTCCCTGTGGTACTTCGGACTGAAAGCCCATGTTTCCATTCATGGGGGTGGTTGGTGATTCAACCACTGGTCCTTTCTTCATTGACTGATTTTCTTTCCTTGGGATTTGAAGGAGGCTTGTCATCCTTATCAAGGGAGATTTGGGGTTATTTGATACATGAATCCTCTCTTATAGTTTTCACATTCTTCCTCTAGTGATATCATGGCCAGTAATTTCAAGGCTTCACCCCCACAGTCAGTTATTGGCAACTCAAACAATAATACATTTACATTTTCCTCATGCATTAGCATGGTAATTCCTACTTTTGATTAGTTACAAATTGGGGGAAACAAGGTGTTACAATTCCCTCCCCCTTAAAGGAACACCATCCTCGGTGTTCTTTCTCAAAAACACTTGTCATGCCTGTCTCATTCATCCACTTCAGAAGTCTTGAACTTCATCCTCGGTCAGGTCCTTTTTTGGGATCTGAGTCTTCATCATCTGCCTTCAATAATTCTTGGAAACAAGCATATTAACCATAATTTTGTGCGAAAACATCTTAGTGTTGTTCAAAATTCAAAAAGGGAAAATTTCATATTCTAGCACAGTACTTATCTGTACAGTTTGTGGATCTGTATCCACATGGTAGTTTTGTTATCCATGCTCATCACTTTCCTTGACGTACCCATTGGGTGCATGATTCCAATTCAATAGTTCACAAGAGCTATCATGATTTCATTTTCCTTTCCAAGGTTTTTCCACATGGGAAACTACCCACTGTGTACATGATCCCAATAGTTTACAAGAATTAATAAGAGCTCCTCTTCCTTGCGGTCACTCATTCTCTAGGCCCAGGCTCAGGCATCCCCTTCACTATTATACAGTCCCTCGGGCGATCCATCTTTCCCTACTGAGGTTTTCTCACACAAGAAAATTTTAGAGACTCTATTGAGTCTTACAGTTGAGATGTCCCTCAGACTTGCTCTGTCGAGGCATCCCTCCGGCTTGTGTTACCTCAACATAATTTATTTCAGGCGATCATGACTTATCACAGGGTTCTCATGGCTCAACAGTAGCCCTTTTTCATCATCTTCATCTTTGACAGCCTTCATATGTTCCTTTCTGGACATGTCTTTTCTTCCCACCTATATCACAGGTATATAAAACTCACGAGACATCATTATAAATTTTAAATTTCAGAATTTTATTGCAAATCTGTCACCCATGGATTTTCCATTCTCGCAACTTGTTTTCATATTTGTTCCGCACAGGAACCAGATTCATAATTATGGGAATTTCATTCCCATAACGGTTTGGCTCAGCAGGCAATTGGCCTTCCTTATGGGCTTACAATGCCGCCATATCCAAGACCCCTTTGCTTCCTGCACTTTCCACTTCAATCGGCCAAACAACTTGTTAGCTTTTCCATGCATATACATTTTATTGCACCTTTACAACATCGTCACAACAATTTCAAAATTGTGCATACTTAACAATTAAATTACTTTCTCAAAAAGGGAAATACCATCCCTTGCAGTTTGGCTCAGCAGGCAATCGGTCTTCCTTATAGACTTACAACACTGCCATATCCAAGACCCCTTTGCTTCCTGCAATTCATTATTTACACAACCAAACAATTGTTAGTTTCATCTCAACATACGAAACTTTTCAAAACGTAGTTCAACATTTAAAAAGGGTTTTAACAATTGTGCCAATATCCATGGCCACATTCATACCCAATACATTTTTGCATTGTTTTTCAAGTTCGTCACACTTTATGACCGGTTCTTGGCCATGGGGTGTTGTAAGTTAACCAACCTTTTCCTCATATGGTTTATTTGTTTTCTTTCATTCTTACAGTAGGACCATACTACCTGCTATAGGCCGATCACGATCCCAAATCAATACACATGAACTCAAAATTTTCACATGAATGCCTTTACGCGTGCCTTGATTGTCAATTCATTCATGACATATCAATTCATGAATTCTTCCAATGGTTATAAATAGTGTTTACTACCAGAGGTTCATACCTCCATTATTCAGGTTCTTCGTCCCGAGTCATACTTTACTTGGGTATCCAAGGCATACAACTGCCTTTCAAGTTTATGCATAACACTAAGACAATAAAATATTTCAGAAGGAGTTCCTACCAAATCCCTTCATACCTTGTGCCACATACACACGAATATCTTTATACTGATTCTTGTCTACTAGCACTCTCTCTCTGATATTATCCCATCATTGGTGCTCCATGGGGACTTTTAAAGTCCCTTCAATAATCGTTCCACAAGAACCTTCTCATAGTCATCCTTTGATTGAGGTTTCTCATCATTGGCAACTATCTTCCTCAATAGCTCCGATTCATTTCTATACATAGCATGCATCATCATAGCCACAATTACATTAGTCATAATATTAAACCAAATGCATGTATCATAACATTCGAACTCATAAACATCCTCAAATCTTTCCATAAGTGAAACACAATTTTTTTTTTATTGTATCTTCGGAAATACAATCGTTATTACTTAGGGTGTCAAGACCTTTTCATTCATCAATGTACTAGCTTTCTCATCCCATAGAAAACGTAATGCACATCAAGGAAAGAATTGAGGGCTCTCCCCTTCTTCAAATTCTTTCTACATCGCCTGGGGATTTTCAACCTAGTCGAGTTATCTCTAAGGTCTCACTACCTTTTCTTAATCATAGCTTCAACCAAGCCTCATCAGTTAAACGTACTTGTTTATTCATTTAATCATACTTAGGGGATTTACTTGCCTCTTACCAACTACACCGGTTTCCACAACTGCTCTTTTTCTGAGCATCCTTGGTTAGGCCTCACCCTAACCCTTTTTGGGATACTTCAACATGATTTAATAGAAACTCTTTCCTCATAATGAATCATGAACATGTGCATCCCACACACTTCCATTCGGTTATCAAAATGGTCAATATTCAGTTGTTAGTCTTCTATTAATTACATGATTCTTTCAAAATGTAATCCAGGATTCTTATATATATGGACAGGCATTCCATCCCATTGTCCAACCTTCAACAATTATTAGGGTTGTGACTCTATCCTTATGACAAAGTCCTTACACAGTTCCTCCACTGAGAACTCCTTCGTCATTCAACTTCCTTGTTGCATATCCATCACTATTTGTGATGGCCTCAGCCTTGAGTTAGTTTTGGCTTTGTTTTTTTTTACTAAATATTCCTCTTAAGGAATATAAACATGCATCTTTACTATTAATATTAGTCAATTCAGATTTATTCACAATCCTTCTCATGTGATGCTCAAAGGCGTAATCATGTGTCTCTTATTATGACAAGAGAGCATCTTTTCTCATTTACCCTTTCATCTAATTATATTGGCACTTCCTGAGGAAATGGAATACATTCCCCTCGGGCTATTATTTGGAACAGAACTTTCATGACTCCCCAAAATGGAGTCATCTATGCCTCCATAGTATTCCTTCAATCTTGGCAAAATCAATACTTGCTTTATATTTTTCTCATCGGGAAAAACCATATCGTGCCTATAACTATACTCTTACATCATACGTGTGCATTACTTTGCACGTTTAGTATCATTCATACCTTACTGGTATTAATATCAGGCTTCCTATTATGAAGCTTCACACTATAGTCAACTCATGCATATTCATCATACTATCTCACGTCTTCTCTTCACGTGACCACCGACGGTGACCACGATCCGAACTAAAAGGTGCTTCGCGTTTCGCGATTTTGGGATTCATGTTGCAAGGAACTCTGGTTCTTCGATCCCCAAAATCTGAAAACCCAAAAGACCGAAGCTAAGGTTTTCTCGGCTCTTTGATTCACATGACCCTTCGCTCGGTACTTGGGGTCAATTCCTAGACACGTGTCGGGATCCCGTGTTTCGGCGTATCCACGAATATCGCCCCACCATTTCCCAAAAATTCTGATCCACGAGGGTCCGAAAACCTGTATCCCATGGTCTAGATCTCTCTAGTAATCAACGGTCCTGACCAAATCCCAGCTTTCCACCTTTCGGGACTCTGGCGGAGTCTTCACCCCTTAACTCTCAATTCCCAAAATTGCAAAATTCTCTTCTAGATGATCAATGGTCCAAATCACTCCTTGATCAATGACTATGTTCTTTTCATGAATTTCTCATTGCTTCTTCCAATCCCTTTGGTTCTACGAAATTCCGGTATCTCCTCACAACTAACCAGTGCGCTACTTCTCTAAGATCGAACAAAAAGAAGCATTTCGGTTCTTTCTGAATGGATCTTGACTCTTGATCCTATCCAATCTTCAAAACTCTTTTCTAAAGGATTTCTCCCGCTCAATACTCCATACTTGTTCTTTCTTCGAACTTCAGTTTTCTGCGCTTCACCTTTGAACGCTTCAACTCTTCAAAACTTAGAAACTTTTTCTAAGTGTTTCCTCTCAAGACTTAAAACCACTACTCCTCCTGGTATACTCCACGTTCAACCTCCGGAGTTTTCAAACTTTAACACAAGATTGATTCTATATGCATGTTCGACGTACCAAATTTCCCCGCTATCTCTTCTGTGCTTTTAAGTTACTTACAGGACTAATCTCATAGTCATAACTCATACAGATGTTACCCTCTCTTTATGGGAACAACCAACAAGGGTCACTCTTGGGAATTAACATTAGTCCCAAAGGACTCCTCTTAATCTTGCTTAAACAGATTATCCTTGTTGTCGATTCTAACCATTATAGGTCAAGTAATATGACCCTATATATTTTCATCAGTCATCTCAATCGTGAGGAGTTATATGCTCAGGGTGTAGTCTTTTAATAATGCAGTAATTATAACTTTCTAAGGATCCTACCAGTCCTTACCAGATTTCCCAAATCATGAAGGAGTTCTTCATTTGGATCTTAAGTTCTTACCTAACCATCCATCTCAATTGCAAGAGACTCTACCTACTTTAGTAGGTAGCCATCATCACACTATAACATAAAAACTTAGTTCATGTCCCTTGTCTGGCTTGTGCAGCTTCATAGCACAATTCATTCCACCTCTATTATTCACACTCAGGTCTTATCAGTAATACTGATCAGTGCATTCCTACTCCTATAAGAGTAGTTACCATTTTAACAGAGGGGTTAAATAAATTCCCAATTTATAGTTTCATTCTACGGTCCTTCTTCTTAAAGAGAAAATGCAGATAACAATGTCTCCTTATGTGGCTCGTACATGATCCCAAGCAAGCCAAGTGTTGTGACCATGCTCTGATACTAATTTGTAACACATCCACTATGGCATAATGATTTTTTCGTCTTTTTCTTCGAGGGACAGAATCCCCGAGACTTCTATGGGGCCTAGCGCAGACCATCCCTTCCCTTATCTACCTCCAAGCGACCACAACCTGGCCTTAGCGCAAGCGCCTTTCACAGCTCACGAGTTGGGATTCAAGGCTCTCGACTCCTCTTTCTCCAAATTCCAATACCCGAGATGCGATATCGGTATGGCTCCTTCCTCACTAGTGCCTGCTACATGTAACCGTAGGGTAGGCCAAACACTAGCACCACTCGCAACTTCGCTAGTTGAGGTGTTGAGCCCTCGTGCTCCTCCTTTGTGAAATCCCGAGGCACGAGAGGTCAACATTACGTGGGCTCTGCCAAAGAGATGCACACACGCCACTTGTCTCCTCCGATGTACTCTACTCATGAGTTGTGTCACTGCCGACCGTCGCACGTGACGTCGGCTCTCGGTGTTTCAGGGCCTTAATGATCAGGGTGCAACTTCTTCATCTTGCGAAACCCCGAGCCACGATAAGTCAACAATGGGTCACCCGCTTCCTAAGATAAATACTATCACTACTCGCATCTCATGACTTCGCGAGTTGGAGTGTTGATCCCTCGTGCTCCTCCTTCGTGAATTCCCGATATACAATAAGTCAACAATGGGTTGACTCTTTCCTAAGCGACATGTGTCCATCACCTGTCAACCATGCGGTCCCCACCTAATGGTGGTGCCACATGTTCGCATGAGCCCTCGGTGCTCGGCACTTCGCAACTTCTACAGTCAAAAAGAAACTCTCTCAAGTTTCGAACCCCCGATAAGCGATAACCATGAAAGTTATGATCCCACGGTTCTCCCGTGCCCTGGATCCAACGGTCACGATCACGTCGCGATCTCACAAATCGTGAGTTCATGCGGTCCTACCCTTGACCACTCCAAGTCGCGAGTCAGTGAAATGCTATTCTCCTACCTATACAAAGGCTAATATCGACGGTCAATAGGGCTCTGTCATATCCTTGGATCTATGGTCTCGATTCCTTCGCTACTTGTGAAGGCTGAAAGGGGTCGAGGCATTAACACCTACGTTCCTTCCTCCAATCTAACGGTCGTGAAAGACCTCAGATCCCTCGAAAGGATCTCTTCTGTTCATCTAACAAACAAAAGGGTACTCTCCTTTGGTATTTGAAACTCGCTATCCTTCCTGAGCTTCATGAACTATGAAATACTTGAGAGCTTTACGCTCTATCTCCTAGACTTGACTCTTAGAATATTCTTTAGTACAACTATTCATCAAGGGGTTTTGGGGTTCTATTTGATTGCAGAGGGACTGTGCATATTGGCACTACCTCTCATGAGCTTAACAAACTCTATCCTCCAAGGGACTCAAAACGACTAGGTGAGTAAACCATCTTACATGCAACTACACCTAAGGTCGATGAGCTCACAGTTCGTGGCTCTAGCTTAAGACGCTACAGAACTCCAGAATTTATGAGAACAAGCCATGTCCGACCCATATAATTCCTTACTTGCCTAATTATACAACCAAGTAGAAATAGAAGGGATACAGTATATCCATTAAGCATTCATTCACATTCCTGAAAGCATGCACAGTATAACCAATTCATACATAGTCACAGCTAAGTTACACAGGGTAGTAAATCACTTATCTATTACAGGTTGCTGCCAACCAATTGACTGTGGTTGTTCGTCCTTCCACCTGACCATAGGCTCAGAGGCATTCATTCTTAGCACTCTGGCCACCCTCGTGCCAAGCCATGATATCACCAGGGAATTCTCACAGTTCTTGAGGGTTCTCTCTCTATTTCATCTTTTGTTCGAGTCATGTTTTCTGCAACTCGAAGATTTATCACTCGGTTGTGGCCTCGGTAAGGTTTCTCAGATGCTCTTCGGCATCAAGCTTGTGGCCTTTTGTTTGTGATTCATTGGAGAGATTCACACCTCTCCCTTGTGAGCTTTTGCCCTCGTCTAGTGCCTCCTTTTCCCATGTCTGTGTCCCTCTTACTTGGGAATGTTTTTTCCGACCTATCCAGTTAATTTTGTCAGAAGGAAGCTCAGGCCTGCAAGTCCCTGTGGTACTTCAGAATGACAACCCATGTTTCCATTCATGGGGGTGGTTGGTGATTCAACCACTGGTCCTTTCTTCATTGACTGATTTCCTTTCCTTGGGATTCGAAGGAGGCTTGTCATCCTTATCAAGGGAGATTTGGGGTTATTTGATACATGAACCCTCTCTTATAGTTTTCACATTCTTCCTCTAGTGATATCATGGCTAGTACTTTCAAGGCTTCACCCCCCCAATCAGTTATTGACAACTCAAACAATAATACATTTACATTTTCCTCATGCATTAGCATGGTAATTCCTACTTTATGATTAATTACAAATTGGGGGAAACAGGGTGTTACATCAAACAATTGTCAAGTCTAGAATACCATGCCCTTGGTGCTTGCTTCAGGACATACAATGCCTTTTTCAACCTGTAAACATATTGTTCTGCTTCTTGTACCTGAAAACCATATTGTTGTTCCATATATACTTCTTCCTCTAAATCACCATTAAAAAAATGAAGACTTTACATCCATTTGGTAAACTTTAATGTGTTTAGAACTGACATAAGCTAGAATCAGTCTAATGGATTCCATTCTTGCAACAGGAGAAAATTTTTCTCCAAAGTCTATTCCTTCTACCTGTGCATACCCTTTACAAACCAATCTAGCCATGTTTCTAGTTATTTTACCTGCTTCATCCATATTATTTCTGAAAACCCATTTAGCCCCTATGACATTCTTATCCAAAGGTCTAGGAACCAATTCCCATGTCTTATTCTTTTTTATTTGACTAAGTTCTTCATTCATTGCTTTCATCTAGTACTCATCTTTAATTTCTTCTTCAATATTTTTGGGTTCAATCAGAGAAAGTAAAGATACCTGTTCATGAGTTGAGGTGGATTCTTGCCTTCTGCTTCTTGTTTCAACACCTGCATTTATGTCACCAATTATCTGTTCTTCAGGGTGATTTTTTTGTATTCTCTTGCTTGGAGTCTTTGATGGAGTCATGCTTTTGGATGGAGTTGTGCCCTGTGTCAAAGTAGAAATTAATTGTTCACTGTCAGCAGCCTTAGTTTCTTATGTTTCACTTACCTCATCATTAATTTTATGCTTGTCATCTATCTCATATATTTGATGATTCTTTTGTTTAGATTTAGACTTCAAAAATGAGGACTCATCAAATTTCACATCTATGGCTTCAACTATTTTGTTCAATCTGAAGTTGTAACATTTATAAGATTTCCTTGAAAAGGAATACCCAACTAAAATACCTTCATCTATTCTAGATTCCAACTTACCCAATTGCTTGTCAACTCTTTTGATATAACATTTACTGCCAAAATTTCTGAAATGTTTAACACTAGTTGGTCTGCCTTTCCATAACTAATAGGGTGTCTTAAAATGATTGTTTCTCAGAAAGCTTCTATTCAAAATGTGAACAACAGTATGAACAGATTGAGGCCATAGTATATTACTTAGTTTAGATTCATTGAGAATAGTTCTAGCCATCTCCATAATAGTCCTATTTTTTCTTTCAACCACTCTATTTTTTTGAGGTGTTTCAGTAACAAAAAAATGTCTTCTTATCCCATTTTCATCATAGTATCTGTTGAATTATTTAGACACAAATTCCCCTCCATTATCTGATCTTAAACATTTAATTTTCATGTCACATTCATTTTCAGTTGACTCCTTGAAGGTTTGAAAACAACTTAATGTTTCAGATTTCTTTTTCAACAGAAACATCCATGTCATTCTAGTAAAGTCATCCACAAATAGAAGAAAATATCTTTCTCCTTTTAACCCTGTGTTGACGGGAAAAATTGACCGCTGGTCAACTGGAAGAGTGATTCCGGTCCGGGGTTGTCTAATTAACCCAATCCGTTTGGATTAATTCACTCTGATGGGTTTAGCGGCTCCGTTAGTCGATCTAAGTTCTAAAGAAAGCGAAAAATAACTAAAGGAAAAACATTAACTTACTAAATAACAATCACTAAAATCTATATGTACATCTAAGTATATATATGTACAATTTATTTAAATAATATATGTATGATAATTCTATATACAATCTGTACAAACCACGAGTTTTAATCTAAACTCGTAAAAATCAAATGTAAATTGGTTCCTTTAACAACAGTAATAAAAAAAGTAAAAATACTATTTAATTTTTTTCGGTTTGTTTTCTTGGATGTATACATTAAAGAAATCAAATATTAAACTAATTATTTGAATAGAAAATTATAGATAATGGAAATCATACTATATATATATAACTTCTAAAATAAACAAGCAAACGAAATAAAATAACAGACTAAACTAGTAATGCATCCAATGTCTGTTTGATAGAGAATATCCAACCACCTTATCCGGGAAGTAAACCTACAATGTATCTTAAGATCGTTCTGAACAAATGAAAAACGAAAATGTTGAAGATTGAGTTATGATAAAGGAACATATAATGGATACAGTCGCAGTGATCTTTATGATTTGCAAGTAACTACGACAAGATAAATCTTCTTGTAAGAACTTGCATATAAACATTCAATAGAAATTAGAGACAAATCTCCTAATTTAAACTGGATAGATAATTACTGTGTATTGTATCTGAAACATAAGATATGAACAACATATAAAAGTGAATTATATCAACCTGCAATAAATCATGATGATGAAAGCAATCACCATCTATTCTCAAATCGAAATAAACATAACTTGAATCAAAACATCATACAGAAAAGATAAAGCTGTAACCTACATTCTGTTCCATTCAAGTCTGTGATAAAACGCCCATACTCTTGCCTCGGGCTGATATGATGCCATGTTTACAAAATTATAGGTTTATATAGGTCTCAGGAAACATAACTGTTTCACGTTCATGAGATCGGATTGGTTTCAAAAAATAAAGGGGGATGCAACCTCCCTGATCTTACTAAGTATCCAAAACTAACAATAGTCTATTCCTGTTTATTCAAAATACATAATAGATATGACTGGGAAATCTTAAAAGTGCCTCATATCATCTTTGAAATCATGGGCTCCCAAATTATCCTCTAATCATGGAATCAACTCATATCATGAAACTTTGGAGTTAACGATGGTTGTAGCTGCCTCTACATTTTTAAAAATCACATGACCTGTGGTTTTCAAATGCTTTTCCTTCCCTTGGATGATAGATTCAAGCATGTTGTTTTCGTTTGTTAAAACATCAACCTGGTCTTTTAAAAACTTAACTTGTGACTGTAGAAACGGGACATCAGTATAGTATGTGTCGATCCATGATAGACAAACATCACACTGTGACTATGTGGCATTTGCATCAGAACGAATAAGATTATGGATCAGAGAACCCTCTAGACAGATAGTGGATTTATTGCAGAGCTGGACACCAGGAAACTCTGGATTGTCTTTCAAGCAAGGAGGCAAATTATCGACAAAATTATAGGGTCGGTTAGGGTGTGGCCCGAATGACAAAGGATCTTCCTCTGTAAGGAATCTGTCAATTTTAGAGTCTGAGCTTTCATTAACCTCAATCATGTTAATCACATCTGCATGAGAGCTTGTCTTATTTCGAAGACTTCGAGAAATTAGCCTGCCGGCTCTTTTGTTTTTGAAATTGACATCAACATTACTTTTAAAATTCTTCACTGTAGGTTTCCTTACCATTTTAACACAGTCCTTTGAATGTGTAACTGGTTGAATAGCCTGTTGGATGACCTTAGAATGGATCAAGGGTTCATTTTTAGGAGAAGAGGCACAAGCCTGGGGAGGTGGAAGAGATGTCGTCGGGTGGACAAGGGTTTCCTCAATGACGGGCTTATCTACTTCTCCCAATTCAGGGTTACCATAACCATTCTGTGTAATAAATGAATCCCAACAGTCATTTTGAGACTCTAACTGATGTGTGAGGATGATTTTAATCAGGTTGTGATGAAAAAGACTTGAGTCTAACCTCTGCTTCTTAAATCTTTTCCCCATTTTATATAGACTTATGTGTAAGTAGTATGGCATGTTCAAGGGGAAACCCATAAAACTCATAAGCAGGCGTAAATGATATAGAAAAACAAGTCTGAACCACCCTTCACATGTAACAAATTGTTTCACCAAAGCTAGAAAATCATGCCACCGAAATTTTAGAAATGAAATTGGCATACCTCTGCCGCAACTGGTTATTTTTCGTGATGTGTACAGCAAGGTCCACGAGACTTCCTCCACTTTTGAGTTTTTAAACCATTTCTGACCAACCGCTGGTAATCTTGTGGCTTGACTCAGGAATCCTTTTGTTACTTCTAGTTTCACATCACCGACTTTCTCCCTACAACCGTCAAAGGATAAATCGAATTCTTGAGCAACCCGAAGGTTAAAACCCTGAAACTTCTTGATGAAAGCATGCCAGGCATTTATTTCCAAATCCTCCCTAGCATCTTCGTATGAGAGCAGGGTTTGGATACCATTTGGTTCAATCCTTACTATAGGGGCCATACTGAATGGGAGGTGTCAAATCACAGCATATAGGTAGGGTTTTCAAAAAAGAAACAGAGTCATAACCCCGAGCCTAACAATACACACTGTAATCACTCATACGACAGGAAGGGTGTTTAATTAAAATGTATGCAAAGAGTTTTGTGAAACCCGAGACCATACTAAGAAGTAATTCCATCCTGTAAATCGTATGCCACATTGGCATCATGTACGAGCTAGGACCAAAGCACTTACAACAAACATAAGTGCGCGCATCATGATTTGATTACAACGTTGGGTAAATCAAAAATCGAATAATCAAAAGTTTCGTGAAAGAAATGTGATCAAAGATCAAACCAAAACCTATACAAAAATCAAATATCAAATGGTGGGGGTCTTTCATTCATATAACCATCAATCTCTTAGGCGTGCTTAGAATCGAAAGGATCACAAACAAGGAGAGAAACATGCTCATAGCAAGAAATCACAATTCTGTAATAAACCATATGAGCAATTTCCCTTTAATGAAATTTTCAAAAACATAATGGTAATCCCAGTTGCAAGTTTTCATGTTTGTAGTCATGGAAAACAAAGTTTGAAAAGACAATAGGTAAAAAGCGACGATTTACAACTGTGGTTTCAGAAACTGCTCATGAAGAGTAATAAAATTTCATAACCCTGTGTAGGCAGCTTATGTAGGTCAAATTAGTTATATAATAAAAATAACAATAACATTATTGCTGCCAACAATGGTGACATGCTGGGAGAAGTAGTTATCTATGTTGCATGAACGAGTTCAGTTTTAGAAAAATATGAAAAACTTCAAATCGAAGAACAACCAAAAAAATCCATTTGAACATCTCAAATAATCATAACGCAGTCTAGTTTCAAATAACTTTTATTTTTAAAGAAACGAAAACTGGTGACAAACATAGCAAAAGAAAGCCACGATGTTAAGTTAAAATCTCCAATATTGTTGACAGGGCTGCTGCTACCAGCAGGCATCCATATCCTTGATAGGGATTTCAATTAACCCACTTTGATGTCTATATCCTGTCAAAAAAATTTAGATCAGAACGAAGGACGTTTAAGGTTAAAATGAAATCCATATCTAAGAATTTTCTTTTACCTGACATTACTTCGCTGCCAACACACCTATTTAGTACCCCGACAAAGTTATCTTGGTGTCATGCATGCATTTACCCACTGCCAGCAGACCTGTTCAGTGTCCCGGCGGATTTACAAACACTTCCGATAGCTCTCTGAGAGTTTATTCGTATTATAGTTTTTAAAATATTCAATAGAGTGGGGTGACTCTGAAAATTCCAGTTTTTAACACATCTTGATATGTCACGGACCTTAAAAAATTTCGTGCTGTCCTTCATCAAGATCCAAAAATATTTCATTAATAAAAATGACTTTCGAGAATAGGGAGACATCATTGAGTTGCTCTCTTAAAGAACAGGGACAACGTAACAAGATTTTTATAAATGGTGGTGAATACTTTTAATTGCAAATTTAAACCGAGAAAACGCTTTTCAAACACAAAGTCATCTTTAACAAGGCTACAATTTCAGAGAAATACAAAAATTGATGTTCTGACAACTTTCAACAGTTATTTTTTAGGGGAAGTATTATGTTTTCTTTGTCTGAGCTAGCCCGTGATGTAGGCATGTGTGTTTTAAACAGAAAGACCGATAAGCGGAAATGAAAACAAAACAAACCTTTAAAGAAAAAGAAACAACAAGGAAAACAAAACAAAAAATATTTACAAAAGGTGTATGGGAGACTCATCAGGTAAAGTGTTTTTTTAGATCTTGGCCATTCATCGGGAAGGTGTCTAGTTGTCCCTCTAGATTTTGCAGGCGAAAGGAACTGGGACCTAGTTTCTCAGCAATTAAAAATGGCCCCAACCACAAGTTTTGAAACTTGGTATGCTCTCCTTTTCCTTCATGAGGTTTATCCCACTTAAGGACAAGGTCGCCTACCTCAAAATTTATGTCAGGGACAGAATTAGAATCAAACTAGGTTTTAACAATGAGTTGATGTTGGTCCAATTTTCGTTTTGCTTGAGCCCTTACTTCCTCTAACTTTAGCAAAGAGTTAATTCGACTCTCCAAGGGAGGAAAGTATTCTTCTTGCACCTTCTGCAATAACTGCAGAGATGAAAGAAGGACATGCGATGGAAGAATCACTTCCCTGCCGCAAACAAGAAAAAATGGGGAATTACCAAGAACAGTTTTAGGAGTTACCTTGTCAGCCTAGATTGCGTTAAATAGTGCGTTATGCCAATTTTTATGGTTTTCGGAGACCGTTCTCTTGATGATTTTGATCAAGTTTTTATTAGTTGATTTTTCCAAACCATTGCCTTGGGGGTAATAGCTGGTAGAGTACTTTAATTTTATTCATTTTTCTAAAGAAGAATCATTCATTTCAAGAGACGAAAAATAGAAAGCATTGTCAAATACTAGGCATTCAGGAATACTGAAACGAGTGATAATATTTGAATTCATGAAGGATATTACCTGACTGGTGTTTACAACTTTTAATGGGGAAGCCTAGGACGATCTGGTGAAATAATCTGTGGTTGTTATGATGTATTTATGCTACTGCGAGGATGTCAGATTGATTGGACCTATAATATCCAGGCCCCACTGCTGAAAAGGGGAGTCTACCGAAACTGGTTGCAGTGGGAATGTTGGTTTCTATAATCGTCCAAATGCCTATTGACAAATTACACACTTGCGGCATAAGGCATGAGCATCTTTGAAAAGAGTAGGCTAGTAATAACCTGCTCTTAATACCTTGTGGTTGGTGGTGTCTCCACCAAAATGCCCACCAGCTTCCCCTGCATGTAACTCCAATAAGACTTTTTCTACTTCATCTTTTTCAAGACAGCACATAAATATTCCATCAAAATTTTGGCGAAACAAAATATCGTTAATCAGCTGAAAAGAAGCAGATTTTAGTCTTAGTGCTCTCCTTTTTTGGGGATCAAGGTGACGGGAAGCTGATCCATGCATAAGACAAAATTTGATGTCATCGTACCAGGGACTAGTAAGGTTTTGTGCACAGCAGATTTGATTTTGATAGTGCTGATCTGGAATTAACATATCAATTTCATTTTGTTGTCCTATAGCTGAATCAGTGACCAACTTACATAAACCTTGGCCTCTAACAATTTTTGTTGGGATGATTTCTATGTCATATTCTTGTAAGGATTTGACCCAGTTTGCCCTTTTTTCACCTAGTTCTTTCTGTACTAACAAATTTCTGATAGCAGGGTAAGGGACAATGATTTTCATCCTAGATTTCAGCAAATAAGATTGAAAGTGTTTTACCGCTTTAAAAACAACACAAGCTTGCTAATCTACTGCTGGGTAATCAAGTTCTGCTCCCTTGAAGGCTGAGCTCATAAAGGCAATTGGGACTTCATTGTTTTCAACATTCTTTTGGGTTAGGACAACATCGTAAGACCGATCAGAGGTAAACGTGTAGAGGGTGAAGTCTCTCGAAAAATCAGGGCTCATTAGGGAAGGAGCGTCTACTATAGCCTTTTTTATTGAGTCAAAATCCTGACTTTATAAGGGTCCCCAATGATACTATACATCCTTTTTTATTAAATTTTGTAATGGTCTGACCATTTTTGAAAAGCTGGGGACGAATCTCCTAACAAAGCTTATCTGTCCTAAGAAAGATTGCATGGACTTTTTTGAAGAGGGAGGGGGCAGTTTTGAAATGAATTGGGTCCTTTCAATAATCATCCCTTCATTTGATACAATGAATCTGAGGACCTTACCTTGTTCTACTGCGAAGACATATTTTTTAGGATTTAAAGAAATTATGTACTTACGACATCGCTGTAGAATAGATCTTAGATGAGCTAGATGATCTCCTTTATTTTTTGAAAAGACAGTGATGTCATCTAGGTAAACTACTACATATTGATTGATTAAGTCATGGAAAGCGATATCCATCGCTCTCTAAAAAGTGGCACCGACATTTATGAGCCAAAGGGCATCTTCCTATAAGCGTAGGTGCCCCATGACATACGGAAAGTAGTTTTGAGATGGTCTAGGGGAGACATAAGGACTTGGTTATACCCTGAAAAACCATCCAACAAGGATAATCTTTTAGAACCAGATACTTGTTGAAGGATCTGCTCCGTGGGAGGGATAGGGTAGTTGTCTTTATCAAACGCTCGGTTAAGATTTCAGAAATCGACACATAGTTGGATTTCACCACTCTTCTTCCTCACAGGGACAAGATTAGAGACCCACTATGTATGCCTTACCGGGAAGATTATTTTAGCATTCAGGAGTTTGTTTAATTCTTTCTTGATTGTTGGTTCGAGTTTTGGGTGCATCTTTCTTAAATTTTGTTGAAAAGGTTGGGTCTGGGGTTTCATGAGAATAATGTGTTGTATGATGTTAGGATCAAAGGTTTTTAGGTCGTCGTATGTCCAAGCAAAGACATATTTGAATTCCTTAAACAACTTAATAAATTCTACCTTTTCTTGCTCAGAACATCCCAACCCCAAATTGATGCACTGTGGGTTGTCTTTAGTTCCCAAATTTACTTTTTCATGTGTCAAGGAAGAATTATTCATTTTACAATTCACTGATTTTCTGAATTTATCGTGAAGATCATAAAATTTACAATGTCTAGTCTAACCACAGATTTTGGGATAGAGTTTACAATGTCTGATGCAGACTCCGGGGATCTTGGATCTGGTTTTACCGTAAAATCATGAAGGTTTTCATCATGGGTACCTTCGTCGATCACTGCGCCCTAGAAAGTCTCTTCCATGTGCAGAAAACGGATGATCTATTGATCGTCATCGAAGACTCTCCAATTTGTGATGTTGTCCGAGACGGATGGCCTGAACAACAACTCGACGGAAAATGCATTCGGAGATAAGCCTTCTGCAGGAAAAAGTTTTGAGACGACGTTAGCTAATAGATCAGCCTCAGAATTATTCAATCTAGGAATAGAATTTATGTTAAACGCAGAAAACTTGTTCATCAAATTCCATACCTCAGTCTGATAGCTTTTCAGGTGCGGATATAAACAGTGGATATAATTTTTTACCTGTCTAACCACGATTTATGAATCACCAAAACTAGTCAAATTCTGAATGTTCAAGTCTAGTGCTTTCCTGAGACCTTGCAGGAGTTCCTCGTATTCTGCCGTGTTGTTTGTGCATTCGAATTCTAACCGGCAAGCTATCAAAATTTTGTCACCAGCTGGATCAATGAGCACGCACCCTGCACCAACTCCTTCCTTAGATTTTGACCCATCGAAGTAAAGAGACGAGATTTGATTTTCGTCAAGTGCATCTGACCACTAGGAGAAGGATGTTGACTGTGTGCATGCCATAATTTCAGATTGTTGTTCTGGGTCAGTAATGGAAGAAGTTTCAGCCATGAAATTGCCGAAAAAAGTGTCCATCCCCTGTATTTCAGGTGAATTAGCAGAAGTGGTGAATGGTTCATTGGGATCATTTAAATTAGTTACTGTGAACTTAAGATAATGTTCACGATTTACCTTGATTCTGTTATGCTTTCGATTCTCGGGGAGCCACAAGTGAGACCAATCCGTTGCAAAATAGCCATGTAATTGTTCTGACCAATCTCTACTTAAAAAAAACCATATACTTCTAGGATATCTACAACAATGATATCAATCACTTGATGGACTTTAGGATTAGATGATAATCTGATAAGCACATTTTTTAATTCGCCTATCACTTTAACACTAGTTTAATCAAGATGGATAATTTTCAAGTTGAACGGTTGAACTTCGGCATTAATTTTTTGACAGACAGACCAAGGCATTATGTTTGATGATGCACCTGAATCTACCATATAGTTATGTACATTCCTATTGAAAATTTCAAAAGTCAACAAAAAGGGGGGGACATTTCTGTGAGTATTAACAGCAGAAGTTTGTTGTTTTTTAATTGCATCCCCTGAAACTAGTTTATCTACATTTGTTACACTTTTTACAACAAGGTCTCTTTTATCAGAAGGCTCTGACGTCGTTTTGGCGGAGACCTTTTGAGGTGTTTTGGGGCTATTTTCAGTAACTTTGTTGTTGTTCGAATTGTTGTTTTTGTTGTTTTCTGCAATATTCTACAACATCTTTTGCAGAAGAAAAGGGAATTTTAATAATTCATAAACATAAATGTTAGCCCTAAGTGTTTTTAGATCTTCAATCAATTCATACTCTAAACTTGGGGCTGCTGAATTCTGTTTAGTGTCAATTGATTTAGACTGTTTTGGAGGTGCATTATTTACAATGTCAGAAGAAGACTTATTTGTTGTCTTGCTCCTAGTATTGTAAGGATGTACTGTTTCGAAATTAGCTTGAAAAATGCTATCCGAAAAATGTCAAAAAATGTTTGGGGAGGCTTTGTCCTCTTCCACTATCTCTTGTTCAGCTACTTCTTCAGGAATCTCAGGAGGAATCAAGTTATCATGTGCTTCTAGAATCATTTGAATAGAAAATTGTAAGCTTTCTAGATTTAGGCCTTCAGAATTTGAGTTAGGCCGGTTTGTAGGAAAATGCTTCCTAAAAGGGGTTTTGTAAGGCCCTTTGCTTAAAGAAGATTCTTTAGCCATCCTTTTCAAATCTATAACTTGATTAGATAACTTCTGAACGACCTTCTGTAGGTTTTCTAGATCCAAACTATCTGGTTGAGTTTTGTTTTGAGGAGGTCTAGGAAGGATTTCGATTTTCTTCTTGGAGGATGAACTGGTCTCTACCTCGTTACAGGTATTGTCTTTTAGGCTGAGAATATATTTATCGATTTGACTCACCTCTTCGAAGGATTCTAACAATGTGGTTTTCTTGGACCTTTTTACCCAAATGGATATGTTTTGATGTAAGACTTTCGTGTAGTATGCGGCGATAAGATTTTTGGTAGGCATTGAATCCATGGAGATTCGGTTCTTTAATGTCAGGAACCTTTGATTAAAGTCTTTTATCTTTTATTTGGGGTTCATATTTAAACTAGAAAGTTCCATGACTAGAACTTCAGGAGACTTGTCATCTCCGAATTTCTCAAGGAAACAGTACTCGAATTTATCCCATGACACGATGGTGTGGGGCTATTGGGCAAAGTACCAGTTAGAGGCATTGCCTTCAAAGGTCTAGGGAAACAATATGCACACTACATATTTATGCTCAACACTACGGAGCCTAATGGATAGCATAAAATTTTTGATATGATCTTCAGCGATCTTCTTCGAGTCTGGGTCAAATTTAGGGATCAATTTCTCTGGATGTTTAGGCAAAGGATGTTGGGGACCAGGTATGGCCACTACATCTTGGTCGAGCCAAGGTCTGGTGGGATTGTTTGGATTGGCCATAGGTGTGGGAGGTTTCGAAGGCCGAGATGAAGAACTGCCTTCGTCTGATGATTCTTCTCCATAAGAAGAAGGAGATGAAGGGGGTGGTGATGGTGGAATACCAGACCCTCCTGTTGCAGGAGTAAGGATACGATCTGGATCCGTAGGGTTTAGGGTAAGATTAGTACCTTCTAGTTTCTCCCTAATATCAGATAGGTCTAATGGTTGGTTCAAAGGCCGACCTGGTTGTCTGATACGGGCCAAGGCACTGTTCCTTCTTATGAGGGATTGACAAACAATTTCTTGTACGTCGGACCCTGGGGGGTTTGGAGTTACTGGTTCAATGGTGATTCATGTATTGTCATTTGATGTGGTTGTTGTTTGAGGTACAATGTTTTCATTTGAGCGACTCCTTGTTACTATAGGTGAGTGGGTAGGTGGGGGAGGAGTATTCAAGCCCTCCTTATAGTGCCATTTGTTGACGGGCGAAATTGACCGCTCGTCAACTAGAAGAATGAATCTGGTCTGGGGTTGTCTAATTAACCCAAGCCATTTGGATTAATTCACTCCGATGAGTTTAGCAGCTCCATTGGCTGATCTAAGTTCTAAAGAAAGCGAAAAATAACTAAAGGAAAAACAATAGCTTACTAAATAACAATCACTAAAATCTATATGTACATCTAAGTATATATATGTACAATTTATTTAAATAATATATGTATGATAATTATATATACAATCTGTACAAGCCAGGAGTTTTAATCTAAACTTGTAAAAGTCAAATGTAAATTGGTTCCTTTAACAACAGTAATAAAGAAAGTAAAAATACTATTTAATTTTTTTCGGTTTGTTTTCTTGGATGTATACATTCAATAAATCAAATATTAAACTACTTATTTGAACAAAAAATTATAGATAATGGAAATCATACTATATATATAAAACTTCTAAAATAAACAAGCAAACGAAATAAAATAACAGACTAACCTAGTAATGCATCCAATTTCTGTTCGATAGAGAATATCCAGCCACCTTATTCGGGAAGTAATCTTGCAACGGATCTTAAGATCGTTCCAAACAAATGCAAAAAGAATATGCTGAAGATTGAGTTATGATAATAGAACATATAATGGATACAGTCGCAGTGATCTTTATGATTTGCAAGTAACTACGGCGAGATAAATCTTCTTGTAAGAACTTGCATGTAAACATTCAACAGAAATTAGAGACAACTCTCCTAATTTAAACTGGATAGATAATCATTGTGTATCGTATCTGAAACATAAGATATGGAAATCATATAAAAGTGAATTATAACAACTTGCAATAAATCATGATGACAAAAGCAATCACCATCTATTATCAAATCGAAATAAACATAACTTGAATCAAAACATCATACAGAAAAGCTAAAGATGTAACATGCATTCTGTTTCATTCAAGTCTATGATAAAACACCCATACTCTTGCCCCAGGCTGGGATGATTCCATGTTTACAAAATGATAGGTTTATATAGGTCTCAGGAAACATAACTGTTTCATGTTCATGAGATCAGATTTGTTTCAAAAAATAAAAGGGGATGCAACCTCCCTGATCTTACTAAGTATCCAAAACTAACAACAGCCTATTTTTGTTTATTCAAAATACATAATAGATATGACTGGGAGATCTTAAAAGTGCCTCATATCATCTTTGAGATCATGGGCTCCTGAACTATCCTCTAATCATGGAATCAAATCATATAATGAAACTTTGGAGTTAACGATGGCTGTAGCTACCTCTACGTTTTTTAAAATCACATGACCTGTGGTTTTCAAACGCTTTTCCTTCCCTTGGATGATAGATTCAAGGCTGTTGTTTTCATTTGTTAAAACATCAACCTGGTATTTTAAAAACTTAACTCATAACTGTAGAAACAGGACATCATTATAGTATCTGTCGATCCATGATAGACAAACATCGCACTGTGATTGTGTGGCATTTGCATCAGAACGAACAAGATTATGGATTGGAGAACTGTCCAGACAGATAGTGTATTTATTGTAGAGTTGAACACCAGGAAACTATGGATTATCTTTCAAGCGAGGAGGCAAATTATCGACAAAAGTATACGGTCGGTTAGGGTGTGGCCCAAATGACACAGGATCTTCCTCTGCAAGGAATTTGCCAATTTCAGATTCTAAGCTTTCGTTAACCTCAATCATGCTAATTTCATCTGCATGAGAGCTTGTTTTATTTCAAAGACTTCTATAAATTAGCCTGCCAACTCTTTTGTTTTTGAAATTGACATCAACATTACTTTTAAACTTCTTCCCTGTAGGTTTCCTTACCATTTTAACACAGTCCTTTGAATGTGTAACCGGTTGACTAGCCTGTTGGATGACCTTAGAATGGATCAAGGGTTCGCTGTTAGGAGAAGAGGAACAAGCCTGGGGTGGTGGAAGAGATGTCGTCGGGTGGACAAGGGTTTCCTCAATGATGGGCTTATTTACTTCTCCCAATTCTGGGTTGCCATAACCATTCTGTGTAATAAACGAATCCCAACAGTCATTTTGAGACTCTAACTGATGTGTGAGAATGATTTTAATCAGGTCGTGATGAAAAAGACTTGAGTCTGACCTCTGCTTCTTAAATCTTTTCCCCATTTTATATAGACTTTTGTGTAAGTAGTATGGCATGTTCAAGGGGAAACCCATAAAACTCATAAGCAGGCATAAATGATATAGAAAAACAAGTCCAAACCGCCCCTCACATGTAACAAATTGTTTCACCACAGCTAGTAAATCATGCCACTGAACCTTTAGAAATGAAATTGGCATACCCCTGTCCTAGCTGGTTATTTTTGCGATCTGAACAACAGGGTCCATGGGACTTCCTCCACTTTCGAGTTTTTAAACCATTTCTGACCAACCGTTGGTAATCCTGTGGCTTGACTCAGAAATCCATTTGTTACTTTGAGTTGCACATCACCGACTTTCTCCCTACAACCATCAAAGGATAAGGCGAATTCTTGAGCAACCCGAAGGTTAAAATCCTAAAACTTCTTGATGAAAACATGCCAGCCATTTCTTTCCAAATCCTCCGTAGCATCATCGTATGAGAGCAAGTTCTGGATACCATTTGGTTCAATCCTTACTACAGGAGCCATACTGGACAGGACGTGTCAAAGAACAACATACAAGTAGGGTTTTCAAAAAAGAAATAAAGTCATAACCCCGAGCCTAACAATACACGTTGTAATCACTCATACGACGGGAAGGGTGTTTAATTAAAACGTATGCAAAGAGTTTTGTGAAACCCGAGACCATCCTTAGAAGTAACGACAGCCTGTAAATCATATGCCACCTTAGCATTGGGTACGAGCTAGGACCAAAGAACTTAAAACAAACATAAGTGCGTGCATCATGATTTGATTACAACGTTGGGTAAATAAAAAATCGAATAATCAAAAGTTTCGTGAAAGAAATGTGATCAAAGATCAAACCAAAACCTATACAAAAATCAAATATCAAATGGTGGGGGTCTTTCATTCATACAACCATCAATCTCTTAGGCATGCTTAGAATTGAAAGGATCACAAACAAGGATAGAAACATGATCATAGCAAGAAATCAAAATTTTGTAATAAACCATATGAACAATTTCCCTTTAATGAAATTTTCAAAAACATAATGGTAATCCTAGTTGCAAGTTTTCATGCTTGCAGTCATGAAAACAAAGTTTGGAAAGATGATAGGTAAAAAGCGACGATTTACAACTGTGGTTTTCGAAACTGCTGATGAAGAGTAATAAAATTTCATAACCCTGTGTAGTCAGCTTATGTAGGTCAAATTATTTATATAATAAAAATAACAATAACATTATTGATGCCAACACCCTGTTGTTCTCATAGGTCCACATACATCAACATGGACTATCTCCAATGGTTTAGTTGTTGAATGTTCTTTGGTTTTGTATTTAACTCTAGTTTGTTTACCATGTTGACATTACTTGCAAACAGAACTTGAAAGATCCTTTATGACAGGTAAATCTCTTATTGCTTCCTTTTTATTCAACTGAATCAGATTTTCAAAGTTAATGTGTCCAAGTCTTTTGTGCCACAACCAACATTCATATTCACTCCCAAGATAACATTTTTCTTTTTCTTCATCTAGTATGTAAATGTTGCTTGAAGTTCTTGTGGCTGTTCCAACTAGTTTATTTGATTTTATATCCCTGATTTGACATCCTTTTGAATAAAAAATCATAGAGAGACCTTTATCACAGGTTTGAATTACACGCAATAAGTTATGTTCCATTTCCTCAACCAATAAGACATTTTTAGCCATGATTTTCTTGTTGTTTAGACATACAGTTCATTTTCCAACTATCCTGGCTGATTGATCATTTCCAAAGGTGACTGTACTTTCTTTTCCTTCATCTAGTTCAACAAAGAATTTTTTTCTACCTGTCATATGCTTTGAACATCCACTATCCACAACCCATTTTACTTTATGTTCTACTTGTAGAGCTATAGTGCATTTTTCAATGTTCATATTTTCACTTTTCTTTTTCCGAAATTTGGTTTTCAGATCTGTGTAAGTGGGTTCATTAAATTTCTGAAAACTCATAGGACAATTTCTTGGCACATGCCCAAAGTTGTTACACTTGTAACATTTAGTCTCATATCTTAAGGTGTCAAATTTGTTGTAAGAGTAGTTCATATTGTTTTGACTAGTTTTACCATGTTCTCTTCTATATTCAAAATTAGACCTTTCATGATTGTTATGTGCATTTATCTTTCTTGAAAAACTATTACAAAATGCAGCCTTATATCCATACTTATAACAAAAGAAATAGTGGCATTCAAACCTGTTTTGATGTCTGCCATAACTTCTTTTATGCACTGTTGAACCCTGATTTTCTTCTTGCCTTTCTGATTCTATCTTCTTGCTAGTAATTTTCTCATGATTATCCTCTATACCTGCTTTCTCAACACGTGAACTAGAACATCCATTAGTTACTGCAGATTTATAACCAATTCCAGTCTTATCATATGTTGATCTTTGACTACTAATAATTTGATCTAACACTTCAGAACTATGATTCATGTTATTTTCTTGTACTTTTTTTCTTAATGAGACTACTTCAATTTTTAAACCTTCATTTTCCTTATCCTTTTCTGCAATCATTTTAGTTAGAGATTCTTCAGTCACTCTAGCCTCTTCTATTTTAAGTTTTAAGTCAACTACCATGATTTCAGTGCTATCAATCAAACCATTTGATTTCTGTAATTCAAATTCTAGATTCTCAATTTCTCTTTTAAAATGTTNTCATCACTCTCACCAGATTCTGAAATATCACTGTCATCTTTTATACACAGGCTTTGCTTTTTGTAAGTTTTTCTTTGAAAAAACTTCTTATGTCTATTCTTGAGTTCCTTAGGTTTTCTATCACCATATTCTTCATTATCAGTATGCTTATTGTAAGGACACTTAGATGCAAAATGTCTTATTCTACCACAACCAAAGCATTTCAGAGGAAGATTACCTTTATACTTGCCAATACCTCTTTTCAGATTTTTAACAAAATTTGTTTCTTCCACATCACCTTCTGAATCCTCATGACTCCTGATTTTTGCTTCAACCTTTTTCTTATCTTTATTTTCTACCTTGAAATCTACTTCTTTCCTGAAAGAATTCTCACTAGATGTTCTCATCTCATATGCTGTTAGTATTCCATGTAATTCATCCATTTCTAAAGTATCAAGATCTGTTATTTCTTCTAATGTAGATATTTTTGAATCAAATCTTCTAGGAAGTGATCTAAGTACCTTTTGCACAATAATATTATTATTAACTGTTTCTACTANTGTTAGTATTCCATGTAATTCATCCATTTCTAAAGTATCAAGATCTGTTATTTCTTCTAATGTAGATATTTTTGAATCAAATCTTCTAGGAAGTGATCTAAGTACCTTTTGCACAATAATATTATTATTAACTGTTTCTACTAGACCTCTCATGGTATTAACAACTTCATCAATACGAAGAAAGTAGGTAGCTATATCTTCAGATTCTTCCATTTTCAGACTTTCAAATTGACTTCTATATGATTGTAGCTTAGCACTCTTTACCTTAGTGTCTCCTTCATATACATTTTTCAATTTATCCCATATTTATTTTGTTGATGCACAATGCATAACTTTAACAAATTCTGACCCTGCTAGACCTCCTAGTATTGCATACATAGCTTTGGAATTACTCTCATAGAGTCTCTTACCTGTAGCATCTATTGGAATGGTTGTTGGGACTTTATATTCATTTAGTAAAGCCTGCCAGATATCTACTCCTTGAGTTTGTAAAAACAACTTCATCCTGATACTCCAAAAAGCATAATTATGACCATCAAACAAAGACAATCCATGTTTTGTAAATTATGACTTCTTATCCATTATGAATGATCAAAACCTTCCAGTGGTTAAACTGATATCTTGAAGTAACCTGCTTTGATACCAATTGTTGAACAAGATAAGTCAACTGAGAGAGAGGGGGGGGGGTGAATCAGTTGTATAAAATTTCTTTAATTTTATAAGAATATTACTTATTAATCAATAAATCATGCCTTTAACATTTAACTTGCAGTAATACGTTTAACTGATAGATATACAATCACATAAATGAAACAGTGACACAGTGATTTTTCATAAGGAAACCCAAAAGGGAAAAACCTCTTCTTCTTATGAATGAAAGGAAAGCTCCAGGTGCTCTTTACATTCTTATTTTATTTGAGCTACAACCCAGATGAGGCTGCTACCTCTGTTTCTTCAACACCTGCTGAATGGAAGCTACAACTCCTAGATGTACAAGCACCAACTTGTACAGGAGACTTTTATAGTCTCCCCTTGCTCCTCCTTACCACCCTGAAATCATTCTCTGTCACTAAGAACCTGAAAACCAACTTTTTATCTTCTATGTTAAATATTAAGCATTCAAATCCTCTCTGCACAATTCATTCTTGAACAGACCACTTAGATTTATCAATCTGTGTATGTGTCTTCCCTCCTCTGTATTTTCTTTTCCTCAAATTTTACAGAGCCATATATCTCCCATAATCCCCCTCATTTCTTTTCTTACAGCATTCACTTTATATATCTTCCTGTATCATCAACGCGTACAATCGAACCCTCAAGCTTCAAAGATTTAGTTACAATAACTGAATAACTACCTTACAGTGATCATTACTGGTCAAGGCCTCAAGAAGAACAGTAGCCACATGATCAGTTTAAATATTTAACCAACATCGTTCGATGATCATACATTTGTTTTGTCTCAGCATAGAATAACCCTCGAGCGCTTCGGCAAGACACTTGTGCTTAAACCATATGCCCATTGGCTACGACCATGGGCTTAACTAAAATGCATTTTGCATTTCGACATTTTGGCGGTTTTTCTTTTCGAATTTTTCAGACTCACAATAGTCCCTTTCAGCATTTCATCTTTTAGATTTTCGACATTTTGAGGTTCGATACCTCAACGGTTAAATTTCCTTTGATATTTGATTTCCCGGTCTATGAAACTCTGAAATGGAGTCTTTGTTGATGTGCCTATTTCAGGATTTTAGCGTTTCTCATTTTGCAACTTTGGGACTCCTGTGATGAAGAGTCTCGACTCTTGACTCCTCCAACTCCCGATATCCGAATCTTCGAAACGTTGTGGTTTCGCATTTCGCGATTTCATCATTCTTGTCATGAGTTTCCTTGACACCTCCAACTCCCAGTATCCTGTGACATGTATCCCTTTTGGTATTTTGACATTCAGCGTTTTGACACTTCAACGTTCCATGTCTTGGCGGCATTTCGGATTTTCGCATTTCAGCATTTTGCGAGTTGGAATGCTATCGCATTTCCTTCCTTTGACTTTTGATTTCCCGATATCCACTTTTCTCTGATTGACGGTCCCATGGACTTTTGTGATCAGATGGTCTTGATCTCATCGGGACTTTGTGCTCCGATCAATGGCCCACATCCTTTTGCGATTAGACGGTCCTAACCCCATTGGGACTTTGCGTTTCATGATTTCACGTATCACGATGTCGAAGGTTGGAGCTCCTCCTTTATTTGATTCCCGAATTCTGAAGGAACGCTCAGCGAACCACCGTGCAACTTCAAGTTTGACATTAATGACAAAATCTGTGCAACAACCTATGCAAACTGACCAATATCCTTTCCACTACAAAAAATGCCATGAGCATGTCCACTTCTTTCAGGACTGCCCCTTGAATGCCCAGATCCCCAAATTCAGAGAGAGAAAGAAAAAATATGGCTTCACCATAGTCACAGGTTAGAAACAGAATCTGCCTCGGAAGAAGATTCAAGACAACACTGTGGAAATAACCACCAAAAACTCCTATGACATTGTTAACCAGCTACCGAGAGAAGAAGAGTTCGAATATCCGAAGAAAATGAATAGTTAGTAGAAATAAAAAGGTCAAGACCAACATCAATCTGAAAAAGGAAAAGAATATCATCCAGGAGACAAGCCAGATGAAAATGGAGATACTCTCATGTAGTTAGATGAGAAATACCTGGCAAACATAGACCTTGAAAAAGTGGAGGAAGCGCTCAACTGGAAGGATCTTCAGACAATTCATGTGGAATAGCTTAGAAAGGTCCACAAAGTGTTCATAGATTCCACCGCAAGCTCCACTTCGCGGCTAGGTATATCCTTAGACCTAGCCACTAAATCAAAATGTACCCCTCGGGAAAATAAAATATGGGGATGCAAATCCTCCCACCAGCTCATCAAGGAAGTAGGGAACTTCATGCTCAACTTAGGTCAGGCTCAATGGCTCTCGAAGGGATACCTCCACCCACCTACCAACTCATCATGACGAATATCATAACTTGGAACATTACAAGACTCAATGGAAGTTCCAAGCATAGGAATCTTTGAGACTGCATACATGTTGAGATTCTAGATGTTCCCCTATTGCAGGAGACAAAATGTGTTGGAGAAGAAGTAGAGACCATCTTTCGATGTTGTTGGAGAGGTTGTAACTTGCTCCAAACTGACTCCAATGGGGTGGAAGGGGGTATAGCGATCTTGACCTCATGAGTGGATTACCTCGTCTTCATGAGTGGATTACCTCATCTTCATTGAGTGGAAGGGGGTCTAGCGATCAAACTTGACCTCTCTAAATCTTTTGATAGAACCAGTTGGCAATACATGAGCTCCCTCCTAGAAGCTTTTGGTTTCAACAACCACTGGGTAGATTGGATCATGAGGCTCACTTCTTCATCCTTCTTCTCTATCCTAGTCAATGGCATTCCCTCCCAACCCTTTTCCCCTACTAGAGGAATCTGTCAGGGAGACCCCCTCTCCTCTTTCCTCTTTGTTTTAATGGTGGAAGGATTGGGACGCTACCTTAAAGCCTCTATCTTGGAAGGCTCCCTTAAAGGCCTTCCTCTACACAATATTCAGCTAGCCCCCTTGCACAACCAATTTGTTGATGGCACCCTCTTCATGAACACTTCAACAACTTGAGAAGCCATAAAACTCAATTCTATTCTCACTATTTTCCTGAAGCTTCAGGAATGGCCCTAAACATTGAAAAATCTAAGCTCTACTTTTTCAATACCTCGGTGGCCATCCAAAACCATATCTCTTGCCTCCTAGGTATTCGCAAGAGCTCCCTTCCATCAAATTATTTAGGCATCCTGCTCACAGGAGCTCTTGTGCATAACATATCCTAGGATAGTGTGCTACTCTCCATCTCTAATAGACTCAACAAATGGACCTTCAAACATCTCAATATCGCATCTTGATTGGTGCTTCTAAAGTTTGTTCTTCAATCCCTTCCAACCTACCTTTTCACTACATTAGCAACACCATAGTTTGTCATCCGAGCCATCAGGAACATTCATAGCAGCTTCTTATGGCATGGACACCACCCTAATAATAAGTGGGCTCTAGTTGGTTGGGACAAGATATGCAAACCTAAATCTTTCGGTGGATTAGGGCTTAGGGACCCAAGGAAACTAAATCAAGTTATGGGGGAAAAATTGTAGTGGGAATGGCTCAAGCACCCCACAGAACTCTGGGCACAAATCTAGAAATAGAAATATGCACCTACTACACAAGATGAGAAACTAATCAGATTCAAGGATCGGATCCAGGGATCCAATATATGGAACATGACCTGGCTTAATAGATAACTAATATAGAAGAATGCTTTCTAGGATATTAAATATGGGGAACATGCATTGTTCTCGCAGGACTCTTAGCAACAACAACCACCTTTAGCCACTCTTGAAGAACTCACCCCTCTACATCAATCACTCCAACCTAAAAAATTTAGATGGGTAAAGGATCTCTGGAGAATGTTTGACGGGAATCGACCATGGTGCACTTGGAAGACTAAGCTGCATGAACTTCACCTCCCAAGATAAATGGACCTACAGGCTTGGAGATCTTGCGCAAAACAATGAAAAATCTTCGTCAGGGAAGGCACGAACACTCTCAGATGGGGGCACTCCACAACTAGAAATTTTTCGGTCAAATAAGCTTACTACTTGCAGGGGAACTATCATGATCAGGCCAAGGAGATCATATGGGGTAAGATATGGAACTCAAAAATCTGGCCTAAAGTGTGCATCTTTCTATGTCTCACATTCCAAAACTACATCCTCACTTGGGACAATATCAAAAAATGAGGTTTCATAGGTCCCTCCATATGCACCCTCTGCCAGCAACAAGAAGAAATGATGGAACACCTTTTCAATCAATGCCAATATAGCTAGACAATTTGGGATTTGGGGACTGAAATAATGCATTGCTTCAACAAAAACAAGACCAGCATTATCGATACTATAGAAAATTGGGACTCGATCTCCTATCAGAACCCACTTCTTGATCGCATCTGTAAGATACTCTCGGGCTTCACCCTTTGTAAAATATGGAAAGAAAGAAACAAAAGAATCTTCAGATCGAGCACCTCCCCTCCCACCTCAACTTGGGAAAGAGTCATGAACTTAATCCAAGAAACAATTAAAAGAAGGCAATGGTCCCATGCGGACTTAAAGTGCAATATGGGGGAAAGGCATATCCTTCAAAACTGACAACTCAATCTAGCTGACACAACCCAGACCCCGGTGGACAACTGAACAACTAGCAGTCCAAGCACTTAGTCCCCCCCACCAATAAGATTCATCAAAATAAACTTTGATGGCGCATCAATAGGAAATCTGGGATCGAATGGATTTGGGGCGGTCCTCACAAATTCAGATGGAGAAATCCTCCACTTCATAGCGGGATATCTAGGTTTCAACACAAACATTCTCTTTGAGCTCTCGAGCCCCCTAAGAGGAATCAATATATCAACATACCACCAACTGAACAATATCATTGCAAAGGGGGATTCCCAGATCATCATTCAAATCATAACCAAAATTATTCATGGAGAGCACCCTCTGGAAGTATCCCCCAGTTGGATACTTTCTCAACTCTTGGAGGATTTTGGCTCCCTCTTATAGCCCAGTCTCACCATCATCCCCTCACACATGAAAAGGGAGGCAAACAAAGTAGCTGACTTCCTAGAAAATGAAGGAGTGGCTTCCATGATAGAGCTAATCCATTGGACTGCCCAAACCTTGCCTCGATATGAACTCTCATAACGATGCCTAGACTTGGCCAAGAATGATTACCCAACCAAAAATGGGGTGCCACACAACACACAGCAGCCACGTAACACAGCCTTGAGACCAACCATAAATATGGAAGTCTGGGTCGCATCCCCTCTCCATTAAATGGGAGCTTGCCATTACTGCCCATCAAGAGGTGAAGGAATGCTCCCTCGCGTGAGAAGAATGATGACCATGGGATTGAGTGAATGGGATATGTTAGTGGAAACAATCATGTCACTCCTTTACGCTCTTATCCGACAAGGCAACAATTCATCCCATTTCATCTTATCCCTGCATCAGGCCGACAACTTTGAGTTCTGGTGCAACCATCAGAAGAATTCTTGCGCACTAAAGTTACGCCTCATCTCCTTGATGCCAAGAAAAAGAGGTAGGTCGTGTCATGACCCTGCTTGGCATAGCTTCATCGCATGATAGAGGAGGAGGCAACAATTAGAGAGGGAACTCTTCCTATCCCACACTCAACACACTCAGGCTCCACTCAATATAGAGAAGGTCAGGTCACCTCCAATGACATATGTGGAGGAAGTGATCCCAGAGAAACCTTTAGAGCTCCCTCTGGAATCCATCCTCTTCACCATGCCAGATAATTGGTATCCCCCAAGCCATTTTTCAGTGGCAGTCATAGCACCAGACATAGACATGCCTACGCAAGAGGCTCACACATACATCATGGAGGAGGCAAAGGAATCTCACACTTGCATCATGGAGGAGGAATTCCTGGAGTAGTTCCACCACCTCGACCCCTAGGACACCTCACTTCAATATGCCTTCAAAATATCAAACATAGCAGAGGAGGATGAGGAGCTTGGGATGGAGGAAAATTTCAGGATGGCAAAAGACAAGGATGGTGCACAGGAGGCTACAGGCGAGGCTGATGGTGGCATGACGGTGGAGGGTGGACTGGTCCTAGCGCCACCACCTATCACGATAATCCCAGAACCGTGGCAAGACCCCCCTCCCTTTTTCCACCTGGAACAATTGGCATTATTGTTTGAGCTTCGCATCAAGATGGAAGATCATATCCACCATGACATACTCATCCACCAACGCATCGACATGTTGTATGAAGCATATTCAAATGCACCAGCTGGGGAAAAATGTCTGGCATGAGCAAGGCCTTTTTTGTTTTCGACTCAGAATGGGCCTCACAACGATGATCCCATCGACGCTAACAGGTAATTCCATGGTTTGGAGCTCAGTCCAGTTCCATTCTTCAACTTCCTACTTAGCTTCTTGTTTAATTTCTAGTTCAATGTCTAGTTTTACTTCTAGTTTAGTTTTATTTCCAATTTCACTTCTAAGAAATGATGTAAAGACTACAGTTCACCACCTGCCCTGGTTTCCTCTTAGCAGGGCATATGGTGGACCACCATATTTTGACTTGGACATCACAGTCTGCAATCTATCCTGGTTTCCGCTAACTCGACGGAACAGTTGGTAGACTATCGACATGTGCTTTTTTGTTTCTCACAAGTTTTAATAGAAATTCTCATTTTATTTAAAAAAAAATCAATGTAATTGTTCAATGACATTGGATAATTTTATTATCAATAAGGATATGGCCATCCTCTTGACCATCATCTTACAAAGTGTCACAAAATTCCACCTGAAGTCCATATAGAACCTTGTTTTGTACAACCAATATGTTGCAGAATGGTATTTGATTCCCAAGTGGCATCTTCTAGTTGTGTTTCCTTCCACTAAACTAAAACTCGATTGATAATGCATTGGTGGATATGACGCTTGCACTGGTCTAGGACTGATTGTGGTTGCAACAAAATGTAACCTTATTAATCCAACTTAGGTAGACTACTCTGAGCATGGCCCCGAGTGTCGAGCACTTTATTTAAGAATGAAACATGAAAAAAAGGATGGAACTTAGAGTGACTGGGAAACTCTATTTGGTAGGCCACTGGCCCCACTCTCTTAAGAATACAATAAGGACCATAGAATTTGGGGACACATTTTCTAACAGTGTTGGGATTTGAGTGAAGTGTGCTTATAATTTTGTAGATGAAGGAACACTTGGTTCCCTTCAACAAATTCACATTCAGAATGGCCCTGATCTGCTTCTTGTTTCATGTGATTCTGATCCATGACCAAATTTTCTTTGAGAGTAGAGACGATTTCCATGTAGACACTAAGAGTTTGATCAACGTGCTAAACCTTGGAGATAGTGGGAATGTATGATACAATTGAAGCTGGAATTTTTCCATAGATTGTTTCAAAGGGAGTCATCTGAGTGGCGGTGTGGTAAGAAGTCTTGTACCATGATTCAGTGAGGGTTAACCATTGAACCCACTAATTTCTTCTGTCAAATGAAAAACTCCTCAAATAGGTTGCCAAACACTTTTTTATTTCTTCTGTTTTTCCATTAGTATGAGGATGATATTCTATGTGGAGATGCAATTGGGTTCCCTGGAGTCGGAACAATTATTGCCAGAAAGTGCTGGTGAAAATTGGATGAGGTTCAGAAACAGTAGAATGAGGCATGCCGTGGAGTTTGAAGATATTATCCATAAAAAATTGAGCCACGATGGATGTTATGAATGGGTGTTGAAGAGTACATAAATGAACATATTTGGAAAGACGATCCACTACTACCATGATGACTGACTTATTGCCTGATTTAGGTAAGACATAAATGAAGTCCATAGATATATCTGTCCAAATAGTAGGTGGGATTGATAGTGATTACAGTGTGCTTAGATATTTGAATTTCTCTCCCTTAGTGCATTGAAATGTATCACATTCAACCACAAAGGGGATTTATTGCTTATGAGGGTCACTATGAGAATCTTGTGTATCTTGTTGCAGTGTTTGGATCAGTCTTGAATGTTTGGGGTCATGCAACAATTCTAGGCGAACCTTCTAAAGGAAATATGTGACAGTGAAAGAGAGGGAAAAAATGGACCCATCTTCTTCATATTTCCTAGAAATGGTATCAACCACTATGTTTTCTTTTCATTTTTCGTAGATGATCTCATAATCATATCCAAACATCTTGGTTACCCATTTTTGTCGCTCCAATGAAGAAATTATTTGTTCTAGAAAATACTTGAGGCTTCAATGATCAATTTTTATTTGGAAGTGTTTCCCCAAGAGATAAGGATGCTAGATATCCACAATGTGCATAATAGCCAACATTTTCTTTTCATAGGTGGATTATCCCAAATGGCACCCAAACAATTTTTTACTAGTAAAAGCCAAATGTCGACCATCTTGCATGAGGAAAACCCCAATGCATTTTCTTGAGGCATCACATACCTGTACAAAGGTCTTGTTAAAGTTAAGGAGAGCTAGAACCAGATTAGTGCACATAGCCACTTTAAAATCTTGGAAGGAATGGTTGATTGTTGGAGTCCAACTGAAAGCATTCATTTTAAGGAGCATTGTGAGGAGAGCTTCAATTTTTCCATAATTATTAACAAACTTGCAATAATATCCTGTCAAACCCCAGAATCCACATAGACTTTTAAGAGTTTTCGGCCATGGCTAATCTTACATAGCTTCAATTTTCTTCGGATCCACCCTAACACCATCCTTTCCGACCATATGTTCTAGGCACTCAACTTCAGAGGTTCCAAAAGAACATTTAAACTACTTAAAAAATAGTATGAGTTGAGACAGTAGTTGGAGAACTTGATCCACACGGGAAAGATGGGTTTCCATGTTTTTCTATAGATGAGAATATCATCGAACAAAACCAAGACAAAATGACAGAGGAAAGGACGAAAGAAACGATTCATGAGACTTTGAAAATTGGAGGGAGAATTACAGAGGATGAATGGCATAACCAATAACTCATAGTGACCCTCATGACTTTTGAATGTAGTCTTGGGAATGTATTCTTAGTGCATACATATCTAGTGGTATCCAAACCAGAGATCAATTTTGGTAAAATACTAAGCACCACTTAATTCATCCAAAATTTCATCAATGACATGAATGGGAATTTTTTCTTTGATGGGGATTTTGTTGAGAGCTCAAAAATTAGGACACATGCACCAAGTACCTTCTTTCTTGAGTACCATGACTACTGGAGAATACTAGGGACTCGTATTGGGACTCATGACACCAAATTCTAGCGATTCTTGAATAAACTTCTCAATTTCATTCTTGTGGGCGAAGGGATGATGATAAGGGAGAACATTTGGTGGAAGACTTCCTAGAACTAGAGGAATAGAATGATAATGGAAACCTTGAGAAGGGGGAAGTCCATGGGGGGTTTGAAACAAATATTCATGTTGGGAGAGGATATATTGGAGTTCAGGATGTATAAAGGATGTCTCAATTGCCTGAATGCAATGAAGTTGGAAAATAATGTCAGAATGGCCTTTTTTGAGGAGGTTTTTTATTTGGTGGGAATTGATGATCTTTGGTGACCCTTTGGTGATGCCTTGGAACTAGTGTTGGTGGCCCTCTTGCTAGAATTGTATGGTTAATTTATAGAAATACACGATGATAGGGATGAGAGTGTGTATCCATTCCACACCTAGTACAATGTCACAACCACCCATGTTAGTAGAAACAATATGAGATTTCAAGTGGTACTTACCAATTTGGAGGTGTACATTTTCACAACGCCCTCCACATTTCATGGAACTCCCATTGGCAATCATGATTTGGAAATTATTAAATGGATGAATATAGAAAATGACTTCTTGGGAAAAGAAACAATGAATAAAATTATGGGCACTGCCATTGTCAACTACAATGATTACTTTCTGGTTCTTAATGTAGCCAAATAACTTGATGGTTTGGGGAGCAGGGAAACCCATCAGTGCATTTAGATAATTTATTCGTTCAACTTCTACTGGATGAGAGGGATGATTAATATCATCTAGTGGGGGTAGCTCAGGTATATGAGACACATCTTCCTATTCTTCATAAAAATCCTCATACATAGCCATAGAAATATTTTGTTCCTTACACTTGTGCCCGAAAAAAAACTTTTCATCGCAATTATAACAAAGACATTTAAGTTGGCGTTCATCCATTTCATCCTAAGTCAATTTTGAGATCTTGTGGTGGGTTTCAGGAGGGGCGAGAAGGGTGGGTTTAGGGTGAGGAATAAAGGGTTCTTTTCAGTTTTGGGATGAGACAACTTGTTTTTTCTTCCTTGGCCCATTTTGTAGCTTCCAACCAAGTCTCATGGTGAGCCATGAGGACATGGGCATGTATTGCATCCTTGAGGAAACTAATAAAGAATTCCATGAAAAAATCATTTGTCATGCCCTCCATTCTGAAATTCAATTTCTCAAAGGTAGTTATAAACTCTTCCACTGGGCCAGCTTGTTTCAACTTGGTCAAAGGACCTAAATGATGGGTGTTAGTATCAAAGCGATCATAGAGTTCTGAAAAAAACTATGTTCAAGCCACATACCCTTGGCATTCATTTTTATGCAATGTCCACCATTTCCAGTGTTGAAGATCCAAATGGAGAACAACATAACATAGTTTGGCCAACTCATTGATAATTCCATCCAAAGAGAAGTAGTGTTCAATTTGGATGACCTAGCCCATGGGACCCAAGCCATCAAATTTGTTCACATCCACTCTAGGAAAGAATAGGTCATGCTGAAATTGATGGGACTGAAAATTATGGGAATTGGAGGAAGTGTCACCTTCGGGGTGAAAGGTTGGTTAGATGAGGTAAGGTCTCCAGGAATATGAATTTTGTCAAAGTGTTGGATGGTAAAGGATTCAAGCTATTGTTTGATGTGGGCAGAGAGGTCCTTCATCATGTCCTATTTCAGGTTTTTTTATTTTTGCATCTATGGTGGAATGCATGTTGGAGAAATCAGATGACAAGGCATTGAGGCGTGATTCAAGGTCTTAGTTGTGGGTGTGGGCCATGGTGAAAGGGGGGAAAGGGGAAGGGGCAAGTGGTTCCACATAGAAAAGGGATTACATTTTAAGGGTATCATGATGATCAGGGAAAAAATGGGAATCCAATGGGGTATGTCCTAATGACGAATTTTAGGAGGGGGTCGAGACCAAATAGAAAAAAGGATTAAAAATTATAGGTATTACTGTGATCAGGACAAAAAAAGGAATCCAATGGGATAGGTCGCAAATAAGGGTTCCAGGAGGCCCCAAAATTTTATTTTATTTTATTTATTTTTTATTTTTTTACTTTTGGGGAGTTATACTTTGAATTGAATAATACTGCAATGTCGAAATTCCTAAATTCTTAACAGGAAAAAATGTGTAGTAATTTCACAGCTAGAATGTAGGAGGAAAGGTCGCACGACAATTGAACTTGTTTGTTTTGTTTCTGTCCGAAAGGTTATATTTTTGAGGTTTCCTACAGACAACGATTTTCCTTGTGCTATAGCTATATGATATACATGTGGGGATGAACAATAGTGCTCGTCCCAATCTATTAGGAAACCAAGTAAGGAGGCTAGATGGTACCCTTATCTATACTACCTGATTACCTAGGTACTAGAGAGTATATTCTCGAGTGTTATTCTCAGTGGCACTATATCATTTAGGATACTAATCGATTGATATATGGAGGGTTTTAGGATACCTAGGCCAGTCCGTATATAGGTGTTTTATGATACGCTACCACTTGAACGGGTTCCAACATGGGTTACAAAAGTGTCCACCAATTTGATCTTAAAAACCTCTTTTATTTCTTGCATGTATGATTCCCCCATCACAAATTTATGCATTGAAAAACATACCATTGTAGTTTTAAGACATCCAAACATGTCTCTACCCTACAAGAAAATAACCCACAATTCCTGCCAAGGAAAGTTCTTTGATACCACTTGTTAGGTACCAGATATATTATAATAGCATAAAACATAAATGCCACAGAGAATAACAACGGAAAAACAAAACATAAAGAACAATAATGAAAAACTAATACCTTTATTGATAGGAAAGAATGTTCACTTGCCTTTTCAAGCAGGAAACCACCAAGAGAGAAACACTCTATTACAATAATTCTCAAAACAAAGACTTGTCATTCCCTCGACTCCTATTTATACTAAATCTATCTACCAAAAGAACAATATAGAGGAATATCTTTCTAGAAGTGAAAGCTTCTATTAGGTATTCTTACATTTGTCTTATTCTTCCTTATTACTAGGCCTTATTAATATCAGCCTCTATTACATGGAACACATATTATTCTACCTACACGATGGGTTAAGGAGGTTAGGTCCCTAACATTTCTTGGTAAGAGAGATATCACTGTTTTCAATAATGCTAAAATTTTCATCAATAGAAGCAATATTGAGACCAAAAATATTATCAATAATTTTATTTTTGATATCTCCCCTACACTGAATTATTGAGGGGGATGAGGCTTCTTTGAATAAATTAATATTGTCCAATTATTGGATACTAAATATTCATGACATGATATTTTATATATCTTTTTGCTCGAACGATAATATGGATTCTCAACATAGTCGAAATCTCGACAGAAATTTATGTAATCACAAGGACATTCATTGAACATAATGATATTATTCAGAGCTTTGTGTTGACTAACATTTAAAAATTGAGGTGACCCTTGATTACGAACCCTATTTTAAGATATGGATGCATTGACCTACTAATATTGTGGGATAGGAAAATCACATGACAACATGGATTTGTTTTGATACTTTGCTTTTCTAGGGTTTTCTAATTTTTCATTAAATTTTATATTATTAATGAGATTGTTTGATTCTATGTCTTGAATAGTTACATTCTCAACACTGGTAACAATGTTATGACTCTTATCATGGAAATTATTTCTCATATATGGTATGTGAGACTTGTCATTGTCAGAGAATTTTAAAGGAATGATATCATACTTTATGAAAACATCATCAAATGTCACATGAAGGTAGAACAAAAAGTTCCTTCTTTAAATCAACAAGCAGTTCTGATGCTTGTGATGTGCGCTTGCCACATTTGACAACAGGCAAAATTTTAGGGGCTAAATTTCTCCAAAGGGATAATTTTCCATGCTTTTTCCCAAAAAACGATTTGCCATTCTAAAAATTATTCGCCCAAATTCTATAGGAAAAAATTATTTTACCTTAAAAATCCCCAAAATTTTATAAAAACTATATAAAATACTTATAAATTTGAATATTTTAACAAAAATATCGGCAAACATTTATAGTTGACATATAAAGGACTAGTAAGATTCACCAAGATTTCTATATTTCAAAATAAATTTTGATCCTTAAAATTATCCATGTTTGAGAAATTTGTACAAAGGGGCATAATAAATCAAAGGACCTTTACACAAGGAAACCATACTTATGATAATTTCAATGGAGGAAGGAAGAGTTGGTGAAGAAAGAAGAGCATCATTCTCCTGATAATCTAACTCTACAATAATGTATGTGTTAATGGGATGATATGTTTGAATTTCAGTTGAGTCCTCATTCACGTTGGAAAAAAAACATCTGTAGATAGATTTTCTTTCTAGAGTAAAGATAACTTCCATATAGATTGGTTCTTTTATATCTTGGGGAACATTCCAACTTTCATTTTTCAGGAAAGAGAGGGGAATAATAAGTAATTGATACTTCTATATGTCTCATATAACACCTACATTGTAATGGGTTATCTATTTCATGAAAGAAAGAACACCAATTGGATTCTAGAGGTGAGTATTTAAGTGTGAATGTTGATTCATATTCATAGGTAGTGGAGGTGGAATTTAGGGTTTTAAAATCCAAATTCCTTTGATAAAGATGCAATTTTTTTGGATCATGGTTATATTGACAAAAATGATAATGATCTATGTGTGAATAAGACTTTCCTAGCTCATCAAAAGATAACCCACCATCATCATTATCATGGTAATAATTTATTCCTATGGATCAAAACTATTCAATCATTTTCTTACAAAGGTTAAGCATAGTTGAATCCTTATTTTTCCTTAAGATAGGCTCCTTGATAGTTCTATCCTTATAAAATGTGACATGCAAGGAAATTATGTTCCTACTAAAGCATTTTTCAAAATATTCCCAATGTGGTTATGGAGAATGCTTGAATGGTATGAAACCATGAAGAAAATTCTAACTCTAATGTTCTATCAAACATCTTGATAGTTACATCTTCATTAAGTATAAGAGTTATAGGAAAAACACTAAATAAGGATTCAATATGATCCTTATATTTAACATTTATATCGACATTAAAGTGTGACATTAAAACATTGTCAATCCTAGGAAAATCATGCAAATCATCCCCTAAATCTAGGGGCGAAGATCATTTCCATGGAAAACCATGATGTGATATAAATGAGGACTAAATTTAACACTTTATGACTTATGTTAGATGAATACATTCTCAACTTTATGGATTTTGAATTACTTGTACCAAAGGAAGATGTTTCCAAAATGAAGTGGAATGATATAAGAAAAGAACAAGACATGAGAAGAAATATCTATAGAATTTATGGCTCCTTAATCCATTGGAAATTAAAAAGGATAACGAAAATATAACACTTACCAAAGAACTTAGTAAATAAATTGATGGCCTTCTCTTATGATATTATGTCAAAACATGGAGGGAATTACTGGAGGAGTAGCTAGAAGAAGGTACACAAAAGAAGTTCGGTTGAATCCCAAAAAACGCTTGGTAAATAAATAAATAAATAGGTTTGGAAGTGTCCTCAGTGGAGTTTCCAGAAAAGGGATGTGTTATAATAAAAATATGTCTATTGAGATGGATTCTACCTATCAATTAGTCAAGTTGGCTCCAATTTATTTAGTAGCTCGACACAAGGAAAAGGACAATCACAACTCAAATGGTGTTGTGTCTAAGGCGATGAAATGGGGAAGAAGGATAGGCAAGGGACTTGTGTGAAAACATTCTTAGGAACACCCAGCTTGGGTATTCACCTCCCTGAAGTCCCTAGATGGTCGAAAAGGATTGGGGATGGTACTTTTACAGAGTGGATGTTAAAATGAACTCACTGATTTTTAGATCAACAAACTAATAAAACTAAAAAACAAGTTGTTTTATGCCTCAAAATTGTTGAAAACAAGACTGGAATTTCCTGAAAAGGTAGTCCAAGTAAGTTAAATAAGGGTTGAGTGGAAACTTTAAGGTTTGAAAATTTAATTCTATCCCTTCAGTAGGTTGTTACAACCATGAAAAATATAGATCAAATATTGGAAAATACTTAGAAAATAAATTCCTTGAATTCTAGTGTTGGTGCTTAGTGGGAAGACCCAATATTCAACATGAATTAACCAACAAAACCCTTAGATACTGTCCCTTTCAACATCACTCTCAAGAAGGTAAATTATCACCTAAGGTATCTATGGGAACTGAAGGAACCACATTTTTGCAGTGATGAAGGGATGGGAGGAAGACCTTCTAACCATTCTACTTATCATTAAATCATTATACCTTATATCATGTACTCTGAAATGTATTAACATGTAACATATTCATAGAAACATAAAAAATATCATAAGCGCAATAAACTGAACAATCACATCATAAAAAATATACACCATGATTTAACGTGGTTCATCCAAAATGGGCTAAGTCCACAATGGTCTACTTCTTATTATATTATTCAAGAAATCCATTACAAAATGTGTGCATTGCATTCATACATTATGCCTCATACAAAATTCCCTTTTTGTTCACTCTATGTCACTCTTCAGTCTTACTTACTTCCTTACTCACTTTCTTATATATTCCACTTTGTTCTTGTCTATCCCAAAAACCGTTACATATTTATACAATTACAATAGGGATTAGACCTTTTTGATTGAACAAAATGCCTACCGGCTTCCAATGGTCTTCCTTATTTTTCATGCGTTGATCCCTAAAAGTGTGGCAACTATATTTACTTATTTTGTGTGCACTGCACAGTTCCCAAAACTGGTCCCAAAATCATGTCCCAACAAGCCCCCAACACTCACCTATGGCTCATCCCGAGCCACTCAGTGTTTTTGTTGTGCTCCCTTCCACATTGCAATGAACTTCTGAAAATTTTCCTTCACAATTGCGACCTTCTTCTTTTCTTATGCTTCTTGCATCAAAATCCCCTCTGATGTGTTTGCAGTAATCGTTGTGTTCATTTTCTCTGCGTTGTCTTGCACTACTTTCTTTACTATGCCTTATGCAGCTGCAAGTTATTTTGTCACCCGAAATGATTCCTCCAGCAATGGCTTAAGATTTTTCTCGAGAGTTTGTTGTTCAACTCTTAGATTGAATTTAGATGGATTCTACCTATCAATTATTCAAGTTGGTTCCAATTTCTTTAGTAGCTCGACACAAGGAAAAGGATACCCACAAGTCAAATGGTGTTGTCTCTAAGGTAGTGAAATGGGGAAGAAGGAGAGGCAAGGGACTTGTGTGAAAACATTCTTAGGACCACCCAACTTGGGTATTTTACTCCCTGATGTCCCTACATGGTTGAAAAGAATTGGGGATGGTATTTTTATAGAGTGGATGCTAAAATGAGCTCATTGATTTTTAGATCAACAAACTAATAAAACTAGAAAACAAAAGTTGTTTATGCCTCAAAATTGTTGAAAACAAGACTGTAATTTCCTGAAAAGGTAGTCCAAGTAAGTTAAATAAGGGTTGAGTGAAAACTTGAAGGTTTGAAAATTCAATTCTATCCCTTTAGTAGGTCGTTACAACCATGAAAAATATAAATCAAATGTTGGAAAATACTTAGAAAATAAATTCCTTGAATTCTAGTATTGGCGCTAAGTGGGAAGACCTAGTTTTCAACATGAATTAACCAAGAAAACCCTCATATACCATCCATTTCGGCATCACCTGCAAGAAGGTGAAGTCTCACCCAAGGTATCTATGGGAACTGCAAGAACTAGGTTTCTGCAAAAATGACGGGATGGGAGGCATACCTTCTAACCATTCTACTTATCATTAAATAATTAAACCTTATATCATGTTCTCCAAAACATAATAACATGTAACATATTCATAGAAATAGAAAAAATATCATAAGTGCAATAAATTGAACAATCACATCATAAAAAATATACAACATGATTGAACGTGGTTCACCCAAAATGGGCTAAGTCCACAATGGTCAGATTCTTATTATATTATTCAAGAAATCCATTACAAAATGTGTGCATTGCACTCATACATTATGCCTCATACAAAATTCCCTTTTTTTTCACTCTGTGTCACTCTTCAATATTACTTACTTCCTTACTTAGTCGCTTTATTATCTCATGCACTTTGTTATTTTCTATCCCAAAAACTCTTACATATTTATAGAATTACAATAGGGATTAGCCCTTTTTGATGGAACAAATTCCTAACAACTTCCAATTGTCTTCCTTCCTTTGCACTCATTGATCCCTGAAAGTGCACCGACTATAGTTCCTTATTTTGCGTGCATTACATAGTTCCCAAAATTGGTCCCAAAATCATGTCCCAATAGGCCCCCAAAACTCACTTGTGGCTCATCCTGAGCCACTCAGTGTTTCTATTGTGCTCCCTTCCACGTCGCAATGAACTTCTGAAAATTTTCCTTCATGATTGTGACCAATGATGATTTTAAGGATGGAAATTTATTTTTAAATGTAGAAACCTTTGTGAATCTTACTAATCCTTCATATGACAACTATAAAATTTTGGCGATATTTTTGTAAAAATATTCAAATTTCTAAAGCTTTTATATAGTTTGTATAAACTTTTGGTGATTTTTAAGGTAAAATAATTTTATCCTATACAATTTGGGCAAATCATTTTTAGAATAGAGAATCGTTTTTTCGGAAAAACCATGAAAAATTAGCCCATGAGAGAAATTTAGCCCCTAAAATCATCCCTGAAATTTGAGACCTTCTCCTTTGCTTGTGATTTTTGCATCAAAATCCCCTCTAATGTCTACGCAGTAATGGTTGTGGTCAATTTCTCTACATTGTCTTGAACTGCTTTCTTTACTATGTCATCTGCAATTGTAAGTTCTTTTGTCAGCCGAAATGATTTCTACAGCAGTGGCTCAAGATTATGATCAATAGTTTGTTGTTCAACTCTTATTTGGTTCATCTCTAGTTGAAAATTCCTATTCTCAACTATTCCAACCATTCATTTTGTTGGTGGAAGAGTTCTCATTGTTTCTTTGAACTTCTAGACCTTCTCATGTGTATTTTGTAACCTTTTTTCTAATGCTTTTAGGTATGCATCCACCATATGTTGGATTACTGAGAGGGGGGGTGAATCAGTAATAAAGCAATTTAATCCCTTTTAACCATATAATCCAAGTGCTATATCAATGAAGCATTATTATCCAATAACTGCAGAGTAAATAAGCAATGAACAAATGAACAATCATACAATAATCATAGAAATAAGCAATGAACAAATGGAATAATCATACATGATAATTGTTTTTACGGAACTAAATCTGAAAACCACTTAATGTTTTTTCTTATTTGTCTGGAAGAATTACATTCATCGGAAGCACAAAATTCCTTTGGTGCTTAGTCAAGACCGTGGAAGGAGGCTCCAACCCCTAGTTTTCAAGTTACAACTCGAGGGAAGCTCCAACTCCCAATTCTCTGCTACAACCAAGGGAGGCTAGCAACTCCCAATAAGCCTGGCTATCCCAAGGGTGGCTAAATCCACTGTCTCATGCATGTCTCACACCTCATTAAGTAGAAGTAGAATGATGGAACCACTGTCACACTATCACTGTGAGATTATACCGTTGTAAACTTGTACCAATAACTGAACCATGCATCAACACGCATCAACCTGTAATCAACCTCAGACATAAACAAGTGCATCAACCATGCACTCAAATTAGAATCAACCTGTATTCATAAACAAGTGTATCAATCCATGCACCAACCTATAATCAACCTGGTAATTTCATAAAACAAGTGCATACAAATCCATGTACCAAGTATGTACCACCATGTGTCAACTACTCATCAACTATGACTCAATAATATGTACCTCCAACATCATCAATTATATTGACTTGAAAGTGTGTATAAAATAAATTATCAATTATCATTTAACCATGTACTCAATAGTGAAATTTCAACAAAATCCCCTATCAATTTATAATATCCAAATAGTGATTTGTAGCCTGTGAATAGACCCTGCAGTGATCATTATTCCCTAAACCTTCGCTAATTTTAACAACAAGAGAATAGCATTTTTCATCAAACTTTGTTTTAGTCTCACATGCCTAGGTTTTGGATTAGTCAACAACCCTAACTTGAAGTAATCATAAATCTCTTGAACCTCAGAATGTATAAAGATATGAAACGATACACAATGTTCTTCGTTGTTTTATGCAATTCCTCCAAGGCAATTCTCACTTTGGAATCTCTTATAAAAGGAGTTATAGAAAAATGGCATACCTTGGCTTCTAATTCTCGGGCTTATTCTGTAGAGCGACTCCAGAGAGTTCTCGACAAAAATATTTGATGAAATGATCTGAAACTATTACACGTGATACTAAATACTCAGAATCTAAACGACACATTTGGTATTACTTAATTGTGATATTTTATGAAGAAGTTATGACGCTTAATTCAAACACCCGATTTTGACTAGTTTCCCGGTGACTAGCCCTAAACCCTATTTTCCACAGAGTGTAACTCCAAAATACACCCACCACAAGCTTAATTTTGAACCAAAGCTACTTGTATATGTTTATCACTTTCATATCAATTGCAGGATCTGAATCAATATAGAAAAACTTTATAGCTAAATGGTGAGATGACTTGTAAATAACATACCTTAGAGCACCCATCAAAAGAATTTATCCTTCCTTGCATTTCGGCCTTCTTTTCTTCTTCACTTTCCTCGTAATTTCGTATTAATATATCATTTGTAAACTTTAGAAACATATAGATATTCAATATTCTCAAGTTTAATTCAAAATGAGAGCCCTTGCTTCTTATTTATACTTCCAAGCAGTTTCCTTAAAACATATTCTAGGTATCACTTGGCCCACTTTCCTTTTATTTTAGGTTGTCCATTTCCTTAATTTTATCCAATAAAATTATTATTGAAATAATTTATTTTGTATTCACTTTGGAATTATAATACACTCATCACTTCCACTTTATTATTTACCTTTTAAAATCTAAACCACTTTTGATTACTTTGACCTTTTGGGGTTTCTAGATGATTAAGGCTTTAGGGTCCTCCACCTCTCAGAAGGCCATAACTCTCAAACCGTGGAGGATTTATGACATTCTACATTACCAATCGTAATGGAATGCATTGATATACTATCCATATATAATAGTATTATCTGAAAATATATCATAACTCCGTTCATTACCATCAAAACTTCTTGGGTCCATTACCCAAACTCCTCGTATTCCCCAACTTCTCATGGCCATAACTCTTTAACTGCTTGGAATTACGTGATCGCTCTGAGCCATACCAATGGAAATGGAATGGAAAGAAATATTCATCTAGGATATGTTCCCTAACAAATTCACTTTCCTTCATCTCTATTATTCCATAATTAAGAACGTTCTCTTTACTCCACAAGCCGCCTTCCGCGGGAGGTATTTTCACCATATAATTCTACTTTGGAGTTCATCCATATTTACTTTATCAACCATGACAAAACAATAATGAGTTTGTATTTACATCAAACACTATTGGGTTCATTACCTAAACCATTATGCTACCGGAATTCACTACCAAAATTTCTTCAAGGGCTGACATCAATGACAACTAACCCAATCAACACCTCCCTTGGGCATTGATGGCAAAATTAATTGATGCAACATCAGAACGTATCAGCCATGCTCAAACCATGCTGCCTCTCGTCTCTCTCGGTGATTCGAGCAATATGATCCACTTTGGAACTATTTCTTTTCCCTCTCAGAGATATGATAAATCTCCCCTTTGTCATCAATGGAAAAGTGTATCTTTCCATCCGGTTGTCTCCGAAAGGATCGTCTCTATGGTGCTTCCGGTACATCCGGGAGACATAAGATAAGCATTCAAAAGCATTCATTTTGGAGTAGAAATAATTCAAGTATTTTACGGTGATCAAAGGCTTTCCGCGGAAGTGGTTTTGTAAATATGTCCGCCACTTCGTTTCTTTTGTGCCCACATACTCACCTTCGATGTTCTTTTCTGCAAGAACCTCGCTCCCTCAGAGAAGGTGATACTTGATTGAATGTGCTTAGTCTTGGAGGTATCAATGCTGGAGATAATGAGGTACTTTTATTATCACAATGATGTTGGAATGGGCTTCCATCATACTCAACCTCAGAGACTGGCCAAATTTTGGTTTCATCTCAAAGAACTGGTGGTACAACATGTCGCCGCTTTAATATACTCTGCATTGACTGTAGATAGAGATACCGAAGATCATTTCTTTTCTGTAGCCATGATACCAAACACTACCTAAGTAGAAATCTTCTCCACTGGTGTTTCACATCATCATCAATACAACCTTCAACTGCAGAGACCAGGTAGGGCCATAAGTGATGATTTATCTCTCGGATACCATAATCCAAACTCTTGCCCTAAGATATTTGAAGATCCTCTTCATCGCTAATACATATGCGATTCCTTTCTGCGTTTCTGAAATCGTACACCGGGTCTAACCGCCTCGCATTACATCTCACTGTCCGATGAACTGCTTGGTATGGGAGTGATAATTGGTTTTGCAATCTTCCATTCCAAACCTCTTTAGGGGCATTTCTCCCGATATACTTGGTTTGAAAATAAAAATTCCTTTGGTTATTTGACGTATCTGAAGTCTCAGAAGAAGGATAGTTCTCCAAGTAATGACATTTCAAATTCACTTGCATGTCTTTTGCAAATTTATGGTTTAACCTCATCATTCTTCACCAAAAATAATATCATCATAAACTTCAATTAATAAATATTACCTTGACTTAACTTACCTTTGATGTAGAGGTCGTATTGCCTCATGACTTCCTTTTCTCGAACCCTCACCGGCCAGATATTTCTATCCTTTACATACCACCTAACTTTGTTCTTGTAACCTCGTCATTTTCATTTTGTTTATTCCTTAAAACCCATTTATCATTATACTATCAAACTATACTTCTATTAACCGATTTCTCTTAATCTATCTTCTCAAACTCCGCTAGCGTTACTCAAGGATGGTTCCTTGGTCTGCCACACTATCGCATAGACTCCCCCTGCCTAATATTCATTACTTGGGAGTCTCTAAGTTTGATGGATCGTAATCAGCTTCCTGCCCGATGTGTATTCATCATCATCTTTATTGGTAGATTCATCATCATCTTCATTGCAGATTCATCATCTCGAAGTTCTCGGTTTTTTCTATCTGCGGGATTCATCTTTTCACTACAATGCCTAAAAGTAAAACCTCTTGAACCTGTTCCTTACTTACCTGTTCTTCCTTTCTTTCAATTATTTTCCAAACTTTTATCTTAACATCTTTTCTTTCTCTATAGAATTTTTCATCTCTGCTTATCATTAATCTTTACATCTTCTCGTACCGGTCTTTTAATTCAATTGTTTTCCGCTTTTCTTATTCATACTTTTTTATATCTTATATTAGTATTGTTTTTCATGGAAGTATCGATCATTCTTCTACAATCGCTAGCTATGTATCCATAGAAGTTATGACGTTTGTAGCACTCAATGTTATGTGCTACCACATAAGCATGGTCTTCTTTGAACATTTCTTTTATAATCCCTGCGAATTGCAACTCATGTCCAAAGTTAGTACAATAAAAACAATGACCATAAAATACTATACCCGGAGTAAATGACCTTCTTTTTTGTGTAGTCCTTCTCAATTTTTTTCTTTGACCCATCATGATCATGATTGAACCTTTTTTTGTGGCTTGAACATGATGGTCTTCTATAAGATGTGTCTTCAATAGTTTTCTTAGATTCTGCTGACTTACGATTCTTTTCCTTTGATTACTTCCATAACTCTTTCTATTTCTTTCATTCTTCTTTCTAGCAACGTGAGTGCTTCTCTTCACTCTACAACTAATGTGGATGTTATTGTCTCTTCAATCCTCTTCTTTAAGGAGCTTGTCGCTTTTGAATCTTAGTGTGACAACTTTCTTCAATATTCTCAACTTCTTCTCTTCTTCTTCATTATCCTGAGACTTGCTTTTATCTTTTGCTCTTCTTGCTTCTTCAAGTTGGATTTTCAATGCAATTATTTCTTCTTCCATTCTCTCTCTTTCTCGACTCACCCTCAAGTTGGCTTTAAATCAATAATTTTCCTTGGAGATGATCCATCGTGTTTTCTCTCTTTTCCGCATGTTCCTTTTGTGCTGCTTTGTTGGATTCTAAACATTTCTTTGATATTCTAGAGTTTCTTCAATTTTTCCGGCATCTTCTAGTTGAGCCTTTAAATTTTGATGACTCCGCTAACTATATTTCATAACTTTTGAACACTTGCTTTTTGTTTCATCAATTCTTTCCGGATGACTTGTTTTCTTCTTTCTTTCCCTTAGATATTTAATTGCACTGATCATTTTTTCTTTGTAATCAACTTTGCTTCTTCATACTCTTCCTCTCATCACTGCTTTTGACATGATATATCTTTCTTCTTTGCTCTCTCAGATATGCATCTTTTGCATTTTCTCAATCTCAAGGGATGTAGATGAATATATGTCATGTAACTTTATCCCAAAGTTCTTTGGGCCGATGAACATTTCTACCAACCTTTTCTTACCGGGCCATAATCCTTCCTGTGATGAAATCCATTGCTATTTGTTATATTCTTCTTCAATTCCTTCTGGTTGCAGCTTTGCCCTTTTTGAACTATCATATCCTCTCAACAACCGATAGCCAAATATAATGTCCTTTTGTCTATAAAAATACTTCCGGGTTCTTCTCAGCTTCCATATCTCATAATACTTAAAACCATTCTCAACACATTAAACATCAGTACCTCCATTCTCGACACCCATGATCCTCTTCTAGTGGTTAAACTGTTTCCTCAAGGAACCAACTCTGATACCAATCGCTGGATTACTGAGAGGGGGGTGAATCCAGCATTGAGCAATTTTAATCCCTTTTAACCATATAACTGCTAAATCGACTTTTAGCACATATCCAATAACTCCAGAGTAAATAAGCACTGAACAAACGAACAATCATACAAATACACAAATAATGTTGTTTTTACGTGGAAACCTTAAATCGTGAAACCATGAAATGATTTTTCTTATATGTCTCTAGTTAATTACATCTACCAGCACTAACTTCCTTTGCTCTTTTCCAAATTTAACCGAAGGAGGATCCAACCCCCTGCTTTAGGGCTACACCCTGAGGGAAGCCCCAACTCCCCACTCCTTCCTGCTACAACTAGAAGGAGGCTATAAACCCCAATTTTCTTCTATTACAACCTAAGGTGCTACAACCAATTGCCCTCGCCTGCCCCGCTACCCCAAGTAGAATGATGGAACCACTGTCACACTATCATCAGGTGAGATATACCTCGCTAAACTCCTTCGTATCAATAACCTAATCCATGTATCAACCATGCATCAACTCAGAATCAACTCCTTACTTCATAAACTAAGCGTATCAACTTATGCACTAAATTGTAATCAACAACCTGCTCTATAAAACAAGTGCACCAACCATGCACCAACCTCGTAATCAACTCGGTATCATAAACAAGTGCATTCAACCATGTACCAAGTATGTACTAATCATGTGTCAGCTACTCATCATCAACTATGTGACTCAATAATATGTACCAACATCAACTATACACTTCATGTATGCCAACTCATCAACTACTCAAATCTCATGTACTCACATGTACTCAAAAAGCCTCTCATAAATTTCATATCATCCAAATCTGATTTGTAGCTCAGTAATATAATTGGTTTATATGATCATACTCAAAAACTTCCTTAACTTTTAAAACAAAAGACTAGCATTTCTCATCAAACTTGTTTTTAGTCTCTACATGCCTAGTTTTGATTAGTCAACAACCTCTAACTTGAAGTAATAATAACTTTGAACCTGTAATTGTATAAAGATCTGAAATGGATACCCAATGTTCTTCACCATGTTTTATGCAATTCCTCCAAGTGGCACGCTTTGAACCTCTCGCAAAAGGAGTTATAGAAAAATGGCATACCCACACTCGCTTATTCTAGAGAGAGCTGAATCTTGTAGAGAGTGTCCCCGTGACAAAATATTTGATGAAATGATCTGAAACTGTTACACATAATAATGTAATACTGAGGTGTCTCTAACCAACACATTTTGTTCTACTTAATTTTGATCTGTTATAAAGAATTTATGATGTTTTACCTGAAACACTGATTTTGACTAGTTTCAGATCAGTCTCTAAACCCTATTTTCCACAGAAAGTGTAACTCAAAAATACAACACCCACAAGCTGAATTTTTGAACCAAAGATACCTGGATATGTTTTCACTTTCATAGCAATTTCAGAATCTGAATCATTATAGAAAAAGTTATAGCTTAAATGGTGAGATGACCTGAAAATAACATACCTTTTAGAAAGCACCATCAAAAGAATTTATCCTTTTCCTTGCATTTCTACTTCTTTCTTCACTTCTCAGAATTTCGGCTAAGATATCATTTGTAAACCCTGCACACATATAGATATTCAATATTCTCAAGTGCACTAAAATGAGAGAGCCTTGGCTCTTATTTATACCTCACAATACCTTCCTTAAAAACATATTCTATATCACTTGGCCCCACTTTCCTTATTTTAGGTTGGGTCCACTTAATTTATCCATTAAAATTATTATTGAAATAATTCTATTTTGTAATCAATTTGAATTATAATACACTATCACTTCATCACTCTTATTATTTACCTTTTAAAAATCTCTTAAACCACTTTGATTACTTTGACCTTTTAGCTTCTAGATGACATATGAGGGTCCTCCTAACTTTCTGTATACAACTTCAAACTGCAGGAGTTATGTGACATACATATTAATGAATGGAATGACATATAATATCCATATAGAATAGTATTATCTTTTAAAATATATCACAACTCATACCATTACTCATCAAACAAACTTGGGTCCATTACCCAAACCCGTCTCCAACTTCTCATACATACTTCTAACCGCTTTGAATTATGTATTTTTTCCCATATACCACTGAAATGATACGGACAAGAACTATCCATCTAGGATATGTTCCCCTGAAAAATTCACTTTCATCTTAATATTCCATAATTAAGCATGGGTTCTTACTCCACAAAGCCGCTCTCCCCGCGGAGGGTTTTCTACCATAAGGGGACCACTTTGGAGTTCATCCATATTTACTTCTTATCAACCATGACAAAACAATAATGAGTCATATTTACATCAAACACTATTGGGTCCATTACCCAAAACTTTGTGCTACGGGTCTTTCTTCAAGGGTTGACATCAAAGACAACCAACCTTAATCAATACCATAAAGTGAGACCAGACTTGTGTACTCTCTTCATATAGTTTTTCACATTCTTCATCCAAACTCCTAATTCTCTACACGGTGGTCATGGTTGTCCTCTCTTGTTTCTCCCTTTCCTCTGATGGGGTACTCGGTGTTGTGCGAGCTTCCAAGTTGACTATCATTGTGTGAAATCCCTGAATGGATTCACTTATCTTTGTCACTTTCTCTTCCAAAGGAGTATCTTCTTCCATTTGTACATCTAGGATATTGATGTATACCTCCTGCACTACATATTTCAACCTTTATGTTCTCTACACGACCTTGTCTTGTTATAGCATGAGTTTGATATACTCTGTGTGTAGTTTTTAATTGTCTACAACCACTTTTACCAACTCCATAACATTTTATTATGCATGTAATTGGATCTCTTTTGTGACACTTGTCTACATTCTATGTAGCACGCTCATCGGTAACTGATAACACTAAATCAATGTGACTTAATGCTTGTGTGCACTCCTGCATTTTTGTCATGGGGAACTCTATGGCCTCTATTGATATCTTCATAATCTGACGCTCTATTGATGTTGATGGTTTCTATGATGTTATCGATCGCGAATCTTTTGTCATTTTTTTTCTCTTTGTCTGTTCTTATTCTATTGTTTAGACTCGTGCAAACCTGGTTGATTCCCAAAATTTGGCACAATGTAGCTATCTGCACCTACACATTCATGTGAATTTCCTCATATTTCTTCAAATTTTTATTGTCTCTTACCTTAATATTTTTCATTTATTTTTATTTTTGTTTTATTTTTAGTATAATACAAATATAATACAGATACTATAGTACATGTACTATGAAATCAGGTTATTTTGATGAAGGATGACCATCCCTATACAGTTTCATCCAACTACCATTGACCAATCCTTCCATGAGTTCCCCATTCAATTTTTCCAACTGAAAAACACCTATCTCTGTCACAAATCATATCACATACAGATCCAACCAGTGCATTTGGAACTTTCAAGGGTGCTGCAAAAATTTTCTATCATACAGAAAAACTATGTCTCCCATTTGAAACTTTTTCTTCTTAATGTATCCATCATGTCATGCCTTTTCATGCGCTTTTTGAAACTGCGGATGAAATCTTGCGATGAAGTGGTCCTTCTACAATTCTACTACCTTTGACAGTATTTTCTCTATTGTGCCAGAGTATGTGAGCTCTGTTAGTGTGACAATGCATAAACTCAACACAATGAACTCCATAGGCATAATTGCTTCATGGACATATACTAATCATGATGCTTTATGTCCTATAAACTTCTTACTTGTCTTCCAATATTCCAATATTACTACAATATTCCTTAGGTCCCAATCATGTTGATTTACATTACATATATTCATCAACACATGCTCTAGGAGCTTGTTAAAATGCTTCCACTGTTTTTTTTTTTTTTTTTTCTGAGGGTGATAAGGTGTTCTCTTGTGGTGATAAATATGAAATTAAACTTTCAAGGAAACAATTGTTTTATTCAAAAAATGGCTCCCTTGATCACTCATAAGGATTTTCAGACATCCAAACCTTGTAACGACATTATCAAATAGAAATCACATAGTAGTCTCTAAGCTACAATCTTCGATATATTTTTCTTCATCCCATTGGGTCAAGTAATATGTCGCAGTGACTATATATCTTGCGCCTGACCTTTTTTCTAGTGGGTTGATTGGTCCAATGAAATTAAATGCCCATTTATCAAAATCATGTAATGTAACTTATGGTATTAAAGTAATCTTGTCTCTTCTATATGGATTCCCAACACATTGTCAGACATCATAAGTCTGATAGAGCACATTAGCATTGTTATGAATGGTGGGCCACCAAATTCCCCTGCAAATAATTTTATGATCCATCACTTTGTTTGCATATTTTCCTCCCTCAATTCCTTCACATGCCTCCAATAATATCATATTTCTCTCGTGCACCAATACAGATGGATGAAGAATACCATTTTCACATAACTTATACAAATTCCCTACTATAAGATGATAATATGTTTCCTTTAATACTAAATGTTTATTTTGTGCAATTGTAAAGTTGGATGGGGATACTCCTATGCTCAAGAACTAGAAAATATCTGCAAAATAATCACCAACCATCTATACTGCGAATAATTTCACATGTGGTATACTTTCATCCACATTTTCTGCATCTTCCCTTGTGAATATGCATGAAAAATGATCAGGTCTTGTATTTAATTTTCCTAGTTCCAAAATCACTTTATCATCATACTCCTGAAATACTGACATCCATCTACATATCCTCTCCCCCAACACTATCTTATTTACTAAGTATTTCAACATAGAATAATCCGTGTACATCTTAAAATGTGATCCCAACAGATAATGCCTAAACGTATGTAGTCCATACACCCTTGCCAGTCCTTCATGTTCTGTAGTAGTGTAACTTTGTTCAGTAGTCGACAACTTTATGCTTGCAAATGCAATGGGATTCTCCAAATCTCCTTCCCCTAGCAAAGCTAGAACTTTGCCTAATGCTAATGATGAGGAATCTAAGTGGACATGGAATTCCTTCTTCCAATATGGAAATAATAAAATTGGCATAGTAATTGTTGGTGCAAAATTGATCAGACCAGGTTCCTTCTCAAGTTACCAACAAAAGGCACTGTGTATTCTAGAGAGCTGGCATTTTCATCTCCTCCAAAGAGAAGAAGTCTCACCCAAAGCGTTGTTGATATAGATAGATAGGGAAGGGTAGGGAGTAGACTAGAGAGGATCCATAAAGTAGTCTGAACTCATTCTTGTTATTGCGCAAGAGACATTAATAGATATGAAACATATAAATGCAAGAATCCAACCTAATTATGTTGTGAGTAATCATTTAAATGGTGATCCATCAAATAGAACTCGTAAACCATAAGGAAATGTTGTAATGCATAAGAAAGCATATAAAGACAACATATTTTTAATTTGTTCCTGCTTCATATTATCTTTAGGATCTTTCTCTGATTACAGACTCGGAATTACATAATGGGGCTCAGTACAGACTCTTGTCTCTTATACCCATGTCACAGAGCTCTAATTCTCTAATTGATAGTTCTGATTCATCATAGACTTAGACCTGTCCCTTCCCGACTTACAACAATTATCAACATCTAATCCCAAAATCTGGGCGACTCTGACCAACCTCACTCAACTCAACCCAGCTAACTAACTTATGAACTAATGAACCAACTGGTGAGCGAACGATCCAATGAATAGGCGAATGAACCATTTTACAATTGTGTTCAGTCCTATATATAGCTAGGTTGTGTCTTCCTTCTCGGTTTGCATGCTTTCTTGTTCTGTTGCAACCGTTTTCTACTTTGATGGCATTGCGCTGACTTTCACAACTGCTTTATGTTGCTCTTTATCTCGGGCTCTGATGGAGTTTGAGAAACTCGTGCTTAGTCAAAACTTTGCACACTTCTTTCTCAAAACAAAATGGCCCAACAGGCTCCGACCACAATCCTTGACTCATCCTCGTGTCAAGCTCTTGGTTCTTTCACATCCTCCAGGAGAATCTATTGTTTTCCCTTGTCCGTCTTTTCTTCTTCTTTGAGCTCTTCTGTTTGTGTTTTTTCTTCCTTTACCTCCTCAAACGAAGGGCCCAATTTTGGTACCAACTCTAATACTCTCTGCTTTACTCCTTGACAACTTTCAACTTTGTCCTGCAAGGAACTATTGGGTCATCTCTTTGTTGTACTCCTTTGGCTTGGCCAAAACCAACGATTTTCACTCGGAATAGACTATTGCGTTGACCTGATGCATTTTCATATAGGCGGTATGAATTACCATTCGAAAATCATGCAGCTCTTTCTTGGCTACGGACTATTCCTCATAGAGTGTGTTTAGTTCGTTTTCGTCCTATTCAATTTGGTCAAACTTTTGTTGTTGCTCCATGGGATCCATTGTGACCGCAACTTCTTCGTTCAACACATGGATCTTTGTGCGGACCTCATCTAAGAGTTGATTCCGTCGAGCGATGATGCCCATCCAGTCGCTGACTTATCTAAAGATTTTGGTGTAGCCCGTTGTGTGCTTGTGCAGTGTTTCTCAGGAATTGTTTCCTTGCAATATTATCTTCTGCATTTATTCCTTTAGCTGTTGAGGATATTTTTCTGCTTCCTGTTGGACTTGTTGTAGCTTCGCTTACAGCTGGTCAGTGTGATTAGCGAGTTGCGTCCATGCTTCCTATAACAATTCGATATGTTGCTCTGGCTCACCTATTCCCTAGCCTCGGGTAGTTTAGGTGCAACCTTCTAAATCTCCGACCAAGCCTCAACAATTGTTTCTTGCAATATTTCCAGTTTGCGTTGGACTTGGATTTTGTCATGTGCTTCCTACATTATGTATGTGTGCACAACAAATTGTTCCTTGCAATCTCGACGGATCTCTCAGCCTCCTGGAGTCTTTGCTCCAACTGGTCTGTGGATGCCCTGATTAGTCCACATAATTGTGGCGTTGGCCAGTTTACCAAGTCGGTAATTGAAGGAGCTTCTTCGATGTGTGCTCGCATCTATAGTGGGATTCCAATGGTCATTGAATGGTCTGAGTGAGTTTCTACCTCTTCCTGCATTGTAGTATAGTTGGTTAGGATACTCAAATCTCACCTGAGAGACCTAGGTTCAAGTCCTAGCAATGGAACCATTTTGTTGGAACGAATTTGATCAGACCAGAGTCCTTCTTAGGTTACCAAAATATGACACCATGTATTCTAGAGAGTTGTCATTTTCATATCCTCCAAAGAGAAGAAGTCTCACCCGAAGAGGTGCTAAGACAAATAGATAGGGAAGGGTAGGGAGAAGACTAAAGAGGATCCATAGAGCAGTCAGAACTCATTCATGTTCTTGCGCAAGAGACATTAACAAATATGAAACATATAAATGTAAGAATCCAACCTACTTACGTTGCGAGAAATCATTTAAACGACGAAACATCAAATAGAACTCATAAACCATAAGGAAATACTGTAATCCATAAGTAAGCATATAAAGACACAATTTTTTTTTAATTTGGTCCTGCTTCATATTATTTTTAGGATCTTTCTCTGATTACAGACTAAACATTACATAGTGGGGCTCAGTACAGACTCTTGTCTCTTATACCCATGTCACAGAGATCTAATTCTCTAATTGATAGTTCTAATTCATTACAGACTCAGACCTATCCTTTCTCGACTTACAACAATTATCAACAACTAATCCCAAAATCTGGGAAACTCTGGCCAACCTGACTCAACTCAACCCAACTAACTAACTTATGAACTAATGAACCAATTGGTGAGAGAACGAGCCAATGAATAGGTGAACGATCCATTTTACAATTGTGTTCGGTCCTATATATAGATGGGTTGTGTCTTCCTTCACGATTTGCATGCTTTCTAGTTCTGTTGCAACCGTTTGTTGCTTTGTTGGCATTGCGCTGACTTCCGAAACTGATTTCTGTTGCTCTTTCTCCCGGCCTCTGATGGAGTTTGTGCAACTCATGGTTATTGAAAACTTTGCGCACTTCTTTCTCAAAAATGAAGGGCCCAACAGTGAGCAGATTCTTCTTTAAGGTATCCAAACTTTTTTGAAATTACTCATTCCATTGAAACTTGACCTCCTTCTTTAGTAAATTTTCCAGTGGAGTCGTGATCTATGCATATCCTATAATAAATTTTATGTAGTGCATCGCATTACCCAATTTTTCTTGCATTTGTTTCACTGAAGTAGGTTGTGGTAGATAAAAAATAACAACAATCTTCGCAAGATCAACCAAAAGTTGTTTTTTACATACTATATGACCCAACATGATACCAAATGGCGTGAAAACAATAGAGTTTTTTCGGTTCAAGGAAATATGGAACTGTCTACATGTGTCCAATATCAAGCGCATAGTTTCAACATGGTCCTTCAACAAACTGAACATTGTCCAATGATCCAAATATATTTTTGTAAATTTATGAATGAATTATTTAAAATATGTGACAACAACTAGGGAAAATACTGCTACTGTATTTTTCAATCCAAAAGGCATAACTATATGCTGATAACATCCCCATTATATCACAAATGTTGTCTTATGCTTTTCATAGTGTGCAATCTCAAACTGGTGATACCTAGAAAATCCATCAATAAATGAGTAAGCTTATGTCCTCCTACATTCTCCAAAACATCATCTGTAAATGGCGTAGGAAATGGGTCATGTAAGAAAGCATCATTTTATTTCCACAGATCCACGCAAATTCTAATTCCACATGTTTTCTTGTCTTGGAACACCATGAGACTAATCCATTATAACTCTGTGACAAGTTCAACAATCCCAACTTCCAACATCCTATCTATTTATGCTTTCAATTTCTTCTTATATACGAGGTTAAATCACTATGGTCTCTACTTCACTGGCTTGGCATCTAGCTCCAAAGGGATCCTCATCTCCCCTAGCTCCCTAGCAATCCATTTCATTTCTGAAAATGGAGTTGGAAAAATGTCTCATCATTAGTGCAGTAAATCAAAAATGTTCTCAACAATTTCTTCATTCCATTAATCTCCAAGTTTGCAAACTTGGGATTATCCTTCGTACCAATATTCACCTTGCATTTTTTCAATGGCTTTGCATACATGACAGATTCAATCTTGGGATCCTCTACTACACACTCTCCTTCATTTTCTGATACCTACAATTTTCTTCGGTCTGTGTCCTCTCGGTCTTCTCTAACAACATTATAGAATTCCAAAACCTCTTGAACAGGCGTAGAATATTTGGGCACACTATATAAGGATATTGGTCCTATCAATTCTTTTGATTTCAAGATATTTTTCTTGATAATATGCAACTTTGTTTACCAAAGGGGCACCATCTTCAAATTGAAAGTCACCTTGAAGTTGTGATTAAAGTCTTCTGAGTGTACTGTTCCTCTACGTACTTCCAGTTTGTGTATAAACAAGTGCATTCATTACTTCTTAGGTATTTCACTCTATGTCATAGTGCACTGTGTAACATTATCTATAGGACAACTCAACCTAGTATACTTCTACATAGTATATTCAATTTATGTTTTGAACCTGACCTGTAACAACCTTTTGCACTACTTCCAATTATCTATTCTATCCTTATGCACAAACCACCATATTGTAGGAGTCACTTTCAATGCAACATCTGCAGCTAGCAATCTTTGTTGTTATGGTATCTATAATTCATATTATTTTACAAAAGAATCTATATTTTTTAGTCGATCATACTTCGAGGGATCACATACTTCAGCTCCAATCCGATGCAATGTGAGAGTAATTTGAGCACATCTCCTTGTAGATACTTCATGTAACCTCTATTGTCAATGTTCTAGAGCTTCTTCTGAATACGACAAGAAAGAACTGATACTTCTCCAACTAAGTACACCTTCGGTAATGGGATTAACACAGTCATCCATCTACGTGGTTACATTATAAAGGTTATCAAGTTATTTTCCTCATATTGGTTCCACATATCGCCTACCTTCCATGCAATTCAATGGCGCAGTAACTCTCAAGTATCATGATTCAGAGATCATTTGTCTCTTTTTCAAATCAAGAATGGTATGGTTATATAAATCCCAATTGACTCTAAGTAATGATGGATAAGGCTTATTATCATCCACTATCTCGATTACTTGAAAATATTTTGTGATGCACACTCCATAGATATTAGAATTCACCCTTGTTATTCTTCCAATCAAAACAATATTGTATTGATTTGATATCTTCAATTGAATAGGTGACAAGATCAAATTTGGTTTTCCCATCATATCCCATGCCTACTTCAGAAGGACATTCACATCATATCCCATATCTAAGACGGCATTTCCCATATCATAGTCTCATATCTATGCATTAAGTCAAAATTCCCTATTCATCATTTTCTTGCTCTATACCTGGTTAACTGCTCATTGTGCAAAATGTGCTTCTTTATCTTGTGCACACTCGTCAATCATCCTACACAATGAATTTAATGAAGTTTCATCCTTCATTTGTTCTAAAAAATTATTTAAGAAACTCTTTAGATTACTTACCTTCCCAAATTTCCTTTATGTAATCGAGTGGTCATAGGTTGGAGGCATGTCATACACAGGTTGCGAATTCGGTGCTCCCCATTCTATTTCTAGTATATCTTTCCTTGATTTCTTATATGTGTCTCTCTCTTTACAAGGTTCAAACGTCAGAGGAGGTTTTTTTGCTTTCCTTACCCATTGGCTAGTCCAAATTCCTTGTTTCATCGCATCGGATCATGTTTTTTCTCATCTGTGCATAATTATTGGTACCCTTGGTCGATCATCGCACTCTTCCTTTGATATCATCTACGCATTTTGGTTCCTTTTCTCCTTCCACTTTGCAATCATATTTGGATAGTATTCTATCGCAGGATCCAACTATATACAATATGTACAATTCATATAGGGATTATGACAATCTCGTGCCAAATGCCTAGGGTGGTCATAGTTATAAAATATAGTTGTTCCTCTTCCTTTGCTGAATACTCCTCTTCAACAACCTCTAAATCCTCATCTTCCTCTTTGATGATATCCCCTTAGAATATTATATTGTAGTACCACTGCCTATGATTCATCTTCCCCTTGAACTTTGTATCCATCTGGGGTGCGTTCTCTCATTATATCGAGTGCGCGACATTCCTTTTCTTCATGTTCCATAGATTTACAAAAATAATATTTTGGCATTTCTCTAATAATTTTTCATCAAGGGACAAGTAGTTGGGTGATGACCCATTGTTTTGCATATCTCACACCATACCCATCTTCCTGAGGCCAAGGGATTGATATCTCCTGTATCCAAATAATATTTAAAAGTTGGACACTCATTATTATTGTTGTGGGGTATTCTACCCTACGGACTAATAATCTAGGGTTCTAAACTTATACGCAGAAAATGACCCTTAAGATTTAACTTTTAAACTTCTACCCAAAATCTCAACCCCTTTTCGAGCAAACAATGGAAGAATCGACTCACCTTTTTAACGATGCTTGAAGTAGATCCTCCGTTGAGCCTTCCATTTCCTTGATGCTGCTGCCCCTTCTACAAAGCTTCCTGCAATCAAGATAAGACTACACATGCATGCTACTGATCTAATAGGGGGTTAGAAATAAAACATAAATCAAATGACATAGATGAGATTCATGAACTTTGGGCCGGGAACATAGATGAGATTCATGAACTTTGGGACGGAAAAGCATCTTTTTTTCATTAGTTCCAAAATGAATCACTTACAATGAGTTTCGAGATCGACACCGCTCTCATCCCCGGATCCTGGGCTCCTCCTCTTTGTCCTCCAACCGCCGCAACATGAAGTTCTCCCCAAGCTTAAGGCAAAGCTAAAGGGTGGGACAATAATGGTTTGGTAATTTTGGGTAGAGTTTCTTCGCTATCCTTTTTCCTCCTTTGATTAGGCACCCTACCCCTCCTTTTATAGGCTAGAAGAGCTAGGGTTTTAGTCGAACTCTCGCCATGCATGGCAGAGAGTTCAGTTAACTGACAAAAAGTTTTTCCTTGTGCCCTGCTAAACTTCCTCGATTTTTGCTTTGTTAGTACTCGCTGGTCGTATTAGCGCTCATGGATACCCGCAAGCAAAGGGACAACAAGCTGCTCACCAAAGGAGAAGTTAGGCGTGGGTTGCTTGTTTTGAGTGGTTTTTGAGGAATTACTCAAAGATGGCTTTGGCTAGAAAGAGGCATGAGTTGGTCTGATGCCGGGTAAACCCCAGATGGTGCATTTTAGGTTATAACATCTTTATGATGACCTTTCGTTCTGCATATAACACACCAGACTTATTTGTGTTTTTCCTTCCCTTTAGCAATCTCCTGGAACTAAATTGTTAATGATGTTAACTCTGACTAAACCTGAGCCATCCCTACACAATTTTATCCTATAGGGGATTCTTAAAGTTCATAGAGATATCTATACTTTTGATCATGACGAATTGTTGATCATGTTGTCATCATGCCAATGACCATTGATTGATGTCAAGTGATTGATTGATGTCAAAGGATTGATTGATTGATGATTTGCGTAATATAATATGTAATTGGTCCTTGATGAGAATGCATAGATGAAGATGATCAATGAGTTGTCATTGATACGATGATGGAATATGGATCGATGTGGTTCCATTGGTATAGCATGCATTGTTGGTGAAAAAATGTATAGATGACTCATTATTGTCTTATCATGATTGACAAGGTGCACAAAATGGATGAACTCCAGCGGGTCCCTTTATGGTGAAGCCCTCACGGAAGATGCTTTATGGATTGAGTTATCCTAGAAGAATGGTTGGAGGACCCATGCTCTCATTATTGTCTTATCATGATTGATAAGGTGTACAAACGATGAACTCCAAAGTGTCCCTCATGGTGAAAGCCTTCATGGGAAGACGCTTTTATGGATTGAGTTATCCTAGAATAAAGGTTGGAGGACCCATGCTTGTGTATGAGCAATAACGCAGATGAAGATCAAGGAAATATTGGTGAAACTATCCTAGATGGATAGTGCTTGTCATGCCATTTCTGGTCAGATGTGGAATGTCACATAACTCCTTGTGGTTTGAGAGTTATGGAGTTTAAGATGAAGGACCTCACATGAAGGCTTGAAGCCCCCAAAGTCAAAGCAGAAGTCAAAGTGACCTAAAAGAAGAAATGATAAAATAAGGTGAGAAATCAAGAAGGAATATTTATGGAAAGTGGTTAACCCTAAAATAAGGAAAATAGGTTAAGTGACCTAGAAATGGGTTAATATTATTTATTCAAGGTGGATTATTTAACAATCAAGAGAAGTGACAAAATAAAGAAATGATAAAGTAAGGTGACAAAATCAAGAAGGAATATTTAAATGTTAAAGTATTGGAGAACTTTCACTATGGAAAGTGGTTAACCCTAAAATAAGGAAAATAGGTTAAGTGGCCTAGAAATGGGTTAAGTGGACCTAAAATGGGTTTAGGGACCTACAGATGAAAGTATAAATAATATAGCAATGGTTTCTTGTAGATAATCCTTTTGTGGATCAATGGAGAGCTTCTTGTGGAATATATTTGGAGCATTTATGGAGAGCTTCTTTGTATGAGATTCTTGAGCATTTTGGTGTGTGGAACACTTGAGGATATTGAAGATCTATAAGTGAATGAGGCAACCAAGGATATCTAAGTCAAACAAGGAAAGTGAAGAAAAGAAGGTCAAATCAAGGAAGGATAAATTCCTTTGATGGTGCTTCTAAGGCATGTTATTTCCATGTCATCTCAAGCACCATTTTATCTATATAATTTTTTTCTATAATGATTCCGACTAAATTTCTATGCAAGTAAGAAGACGTATTCAAGTATCTATGTTTAAAATTTGGCTTGTGGTCATTGTAGTTTGGGAGTTACACCAGGACAATAGGGTTTGTGGCTAGTCCCGAACTAGTCAAAATCGTGTTTCGGTTAAAATGTCATAACTTCTTCATAAAAGATCCAAATTTAGTGAGACCAATTGTTTTATAGATTATAATATTTATATTTTCTGTAACAGCCATATCTATTCATCAAATATGTTAAAGCGGGAACGCTTCAATAACGTCTCTAGAATAAGCCGACCAACAAGGTATGCCATTTTTTTTGCTATAACTCCTTTTAGATGAGAGGTTCCAAGTATGAAACTTGGAGGAATTGCATAAAACATACAATGAAGAAAATTCTTTGTATTAGTTTCGCATTTTATTCAAGACAGTAATAAAGCTATGATTACTAAGTTAGGGTTGTTGACTAATCCAAAACTAGTCATGGTTGAGACAAGCAAATGATGAGCTGGCACATACATGAGGTGTAGTTGATGATGTTGGTACATATTTATGAGTCATTGTTGACAGAGTAGTTGACACATGATTGGTATATAATTTGGCATATTGATGTACCTTTTTTATGGTGCAATGTGCTGATTATAGGTTGTTTGGCACAAAGTTGGTGCATGGTTGATGCTCTTGTTTATGGCAATGCATTGATATCCTGTTGAGGATTGTTGCCTATCTCGGGCTTGGTGCCGATAATTCAAGATGAGTCTTTCATATAGAGTCGGTGCTCTTGCATATTTGTACTCTATTCAGCTTGTTGTTGATAAACCCAAGGATTGTAGTCCGTAATAAAAAGAAATTGTACATACATCTTGTGTTCTTTGTGTTCATTGTGGTGATGACTTTGTTGATGATATATTGATATATGTTGTTGATATGTGCTCACATATAACCTGGTTATAAATGACACCAATGGGTAATGAATAAATGTTGAATGCTAATTGGATGATTTTTGTGCAAGAGGGAAGTTTTGGGAAGAAGAGGCCTAATAATTCACCCCCTCTAAGTGTGGTAGGTGTGTCCAACAATTGTTTTCAGAGCAGCCTTCACTACAAGCCTTAACAAGCTTGAAGGAGATCCATAGACACAATAAATGGATGATGAAGTTCCAATCCTTGATGAGGAAAATTATTCTACTTGAGAATAGAGATGAGAGTGTATTTGAAGACAATGGAGCAACTATTTGGAAGGCAACCATCTATGGATATGTTCCATTGAACAAGTCAAAGTTTGCAACTCCAAAGGAAGGAAAGAAGAATGATGCATTGGCTCAAGACAATTCTAGTGTAATTCTCAATCTCTATCAAAGAGAGAATGGACAATGAACTTCCGCCAAGGATCTATGGCTAAAGTTGGAGGAGACATATCACAAAGCAAAGAAGAGAAAGAAGAAATTGAAGACCACCATCAAGATCATCAAAGGTAAAGAATCATCAAAACTCTTGAATGCATTATTTCTAAATGTGATTTTGAAACATTAAGTGAAGATAAAGAATCAAGGATAATAACACAAAGGAAGTTCTTGAAGACATTTCAAATAAAGCAAAGAAGTATGTGCTGATATTGGCAAAAAAGGAAGATCATGAGGATATTTCAAATGAAGATAAAGAACACTCTAAAGCCCTTGAATGCAATGATGATGATGATGAATTTTTCTCTACAAGTGAAGAAGAAGATGTAGATACAGTTTGTGTAAAGTTTGATGGTATTTATCCCATGAAAAGAATAGAAGGAAATATATTAAAACTTCGAAAGGAAATTGAAGAGGCTTTATACATGTATAGGAGTGATCATTTTTATACACACTATAACTATCTTTCGGATAACACTAAGAAGTTTCTTAGGAGGAGTCAAAGACACATATTGAAGTTAAAGGAAATTCTCAAAGAACAAGAAGATAGTTCTAAATTAGAAGAAAAGGAAGAAGAGATCAAAAGACTAAAGAATGGAAAAGAAGACATGAATATAGATGATGAGATTAGTAAAAGTTTTGAAACTATTGTCCATATCAAGACACAAATTGAAGAAGCCAAAAGAATAGAGGAAATATTGAAGATTCAAATAAATGAAAAGGAAGAGTCATGTTGTAAGTAAGAAGCTGAAATTGTTGACCTTAGAAAGAAGGTGGAAAAGTCAAACAAATTCTTGAATAGCTCACAAATCTTGGATAATATCTTGGAAAGTCAAAGATCATCATGTGATAAATTAGGTCTTGGATACAAAGGAGAAGATACACATGTTGAAGCAAGCACCTGAAAGAAGCATGAGGTAAATATATCAAAGAAGGAAGACAATGTTGCAAAGCAACCATCTACACAAGGAAAAGAAAATTTCGAAAGAATAAAGCAAGTAAGACATCAAGAAGTTATTCTTGGGACACCAAAGCAAAGGTATGAAAGTATTTTTCATGGGCATTGTTATTCATGTAATAGATATGGTCACAAAGATTTTGAATGTAGATCTTATGAAAGAAGATATAATGGAAGATTCTATAACACCACAAGGTGTTGGTGATGTGATCAAATAGGACATATTTTTGTTCACTGTAACTCTATGAGATGCTACAGTTGTAGTGGATTTGGCCACAAATCCCAGGAGTGCTAGAACACAAGAAGAAAGTCCATGATGAAGACCTCACATAGCATGGCTAGAAGAAGGAATGAAGTAAGAAAGGGAGACATATTTGAAAAGATGGATACTCAAAGATCAAGTTCTGAAGAGAAGGGTCATCTACAGAAGTGGGTGAAGAAGACAAAGAAGCCAGATCAGAATGAAATATTAAAGGGAAGTTCAAATGTGCCATTTACTAAGGCACACACAGGTAACAGTGGTGATAGTCACATGTCCACGCATTCTAACCTTGAATAGGTCACGTACACACACACTCATTTGTGCAGTAGGCCACGTGTCTGTTGTAAAGCCTTGGGAAAAAGGCAATGCACATGGCTTGGAGTTTGATGTGATGGTATAACTCTATTGCAAGGTCTCACATTGTTTGTTGTAGGTTCTAACATTATTTGTTGCAGGTTTAAGTTTTCATCTATTGGATTATGTAAAATAAAATCTCGAGTCTATGACACTAACCCATGAGTATGGTTTGATGTTGATTTGTTGGAGTACATGGTTGGTACTTTTTGAAGTTTCATTGATATATATTATGATGTATTATTGGAAGCATATGGTATTGTTGGATATCATGGTGCATTCATTTTTCATGTGGATGGGCTACACATTGAGACATGTAGATTGATAGTCATGTTGTACATCATTGAGGAATCTTAGCTTATTGACGCATGGTTGATATACTTGTTTGGTGCAAGTAATGATGTATGATGGTACACTCATGGATGGTATTTGTTTAGCATATTGATAGATGCACATTGTTTGGCATGTTGGTAGATGCACATGTTGACATATTGGTAGATGCACATGTTGGCATA